>OZ004675.1:372262-550225 GCA_963924505.1 Agonopterix alstromeriana | reverse complement strand
GTCCGGCGCCTGCCCGGCCGCGCCCAGCGCCTCCGTCACCGCGCTCGCGCACGCTGCGTGCAGGAATCACATTCAAACAGTGTCTCGCATTCGAAACGAAAATGATATGAGAAAGTAATGACAGAAACATCTACGAATATGTAGTTTTCGCATTGCGTTTCGACAGGAAAATTTACGAGGGATCTAAAAATAAAATGTAACGGAGAGAAATCGGCACAACGATGGGATGCTCACCTTCCTGTTCAGCCATGAGTGTGCGGATGCGCGCGCGCAGGCGTCGCCTCTGCTCGTAGTCTGTGGACTCCTCCAACTGTAACACACCGAGCACATTTATTTTTATTTTATTTTATTTTTTAATTGCATTACGTTACCGTCACATAGATTACTATGGATGGATGCACTCACTTGAACGTTAAAAACTAACAGGATATGGAAATAAATCTTTAAATAAACAATATCCTCAATTACACTAATTACTTTGCCTACATAACTAAAGCGCTCGCGATACTCATCAACATATCTTTACATCTACATCTCCCAGAAATAGAAACAAACTTACACGCAATCTATGCAATCCATTCAACATTATGTAATTAATTCAGATAAAAATATTATTAACAAAGCTGCCGATGGACGCAACGGTTGATGCGAAAGCGAGTAGTAAGCGCGAAAGTCGGTAGCAATATGTGCACTGCACTGCTACCAGTCAGCTGCAAACCAGTTGCGACACGCGGTCAATACTCAATAGCAACATTGTCACACTCCATGCCCCCCCCCCCCCCCCCCCCGGCCCGGCCCGGCCCGGCCGGACGAGGGAAGTGACGCGAGCGCATACGGAAGTGACACTGCCCTCAATAATCAATAATTAATTACACACTAGTTTACGTTTTGCATGACCTGGTCCAAATTTTGGTGTCATTAATCAATGAATTCGCGGAAATTGTAATAAACAGATTTTTAGAAAGACTAACTTCCTTAGATCAGATCAGATGTATCCGGAACAGTCGAGATGCATGAAATGACTGATGAATGTTGAGGAAGCGAGAAATGTTTGCCAGGTCGTATCAGGTGGCGTTTTGTTGTCAACATACCCATGCTAGACAGTCGCGAGAAACTAACGAGTATTTATTATAGAGTCTGATAAGATTTAAACCGATAGTTTAGAGAGTGGCATTTTAAATTGTACAATTCTACGCTGGTCCCTTCGACGTGTATGTGAGTGAGACAACATGCTGCATGTTCCCACGCTGTCTCTCCAGGATTATGATGCGGTTGTGGACATGGTAAGAGAGGCAGGCGAGGAACGGAATAACATTTGATTAGAATGTTCATGGCGTTTTGTACTGAAATGTGGGTTTGTAATTTAAAGGCTGGCTTGCACCATAAAGTTTTTGGATTTAAACATATTTAGCGATCGACCTGTTTCTTACACTGCTCATACTGGTAACCAGTGAACTTAGAACATTAATATCATTGCTGGTAACAAGGAAAGCATCATAACCTAAATACTTTTTGGTACATGCCACCCTAAGTCTAGTACCTAAATAAGAAAATTCTAATTGCATTTATTAATACTATACAGTATCAAATAAATAATTTAGAGAAATTACAAATCTGTAACATAGAGATCTAAAAACTGCAGATAAATCATGATTAAAACTCTAATACGATACTAACTTATTTCTACAACGACACTCAGTTTCTTATACCCTTAACCCATACAACATACTTGAAGCAGAGTGAGATGCGCCGGCAATTTGTCGCGAGGCGTCCGCGCAGCCTCCGGGCAGGCTCGAGCTGCGCGACAGGTTTGCGCACTTAGTGCGACGCGTGAGCACTGGTCATTACGAGACGGTTTGTACCGGTGCGCTGGAAAGCCGCTTCCTGCTAATCTCCCCGTAATAGATATACCTAACTATGGTATGGAGATTTCTTATTCGATGCTTACACATCTATTAGTTACATTAGGAATATTTTCATTGTTTTGTTTAAACGTCGTAGGCTTTAGTAACCTCGCAAAGACCTAAACCGTCGTCTTCACCTAAATAGTATGTTGAAATACGATTGTTTTCTACAGAGTGTGAACGAGGAAGGCCGAAGACAGTGATTTATGGCGTATATTAATATATGTTTAGCAGTGGGCGATGACGGGCTGATGATGATGATGTGTACAACCTAATCAAGAAATAAATAAACAACAAGTGTAAACGAAAGCAAAACAAAATGAAACGATGCTTAACTGTTGAACAAACTACTATCAATAAAAGAAAAGTGTCATTGTACGGGACATACTGTATTGTCATGGTGACCGGACACTGCGCCGGCGCACGGATCGATGACTCGACTAATTCGGTAGGTTTCACCGACGACGGCTATGAAAGCGAGAGTGTACGTAACACGCACTCTATGGTTAGTTAGCTTCGAGCTTTCTTTCATAATTGTCAGTTACGAAGGTAATGATACGGCGAGACAACTGTTGTTATGTCATATCTAGAAATAGATGGCTACGCCGGAGTGCACTCTATGGGAGGATTGAGTATTTTTGGCAGAAGCGAAAGTCCACCGACAGTGTTGATCTTTATTTGTTATTAGGTACACTACTTTGCTAACAATAGATCTTTATCTACAACGGAGAAGCACACTCCCCCAAAGGACGGGTTTCATCCAGTTCAGTCCAGTCCAGTTCCAGTTTAGTCCAACAATAGTATCTGCATTGTCCTTAAAAGTCATGTATTATGGATCTCCTTCAGACGGGTCGTCACGACAGCGTGTTTACCATTGCATTGAATAGACTTGCCAACCAGCATTATAGTTTGATTGCCTAAGGTGCGCTGAACGTATGGGAGTTCAGTAGCAACGTCACTGAGGGTATCTCTTAAGTGTTCAATCTATAGATAGAAGCTAAGACGATACTCACGAGGTTCCTAAGCACTCGCTCGTCCCAGCACTGGTCGAGGTCGATCTCGACGTTACTGGTGGTAGTCCTGCCGGTGCTGCGTACTGTCTCCTGCGGGACAAACGATAAAATTCCTTCAAATATATGTTACCTATGGTGGGTGTGATTTAAATCGAATATAGAGTCATTGATTCCATGTTTGCCATTGATTCGGAATGCCACTTTTATGCCACGATCTTTCAAATAAGATCGTATAGTGATAGATATGAAGCGTATTTTAATACAATCTAAGCTTATTGATCGTATTATTCGTACCTACTACAGAAGATTTTCAACAGAAATGGTAATAAAACCCTGAGAGAATACAAGTGTGAACTCATCGCCAAAACAATGGCATGACGCCATACATCGTGATCTACACAGGTGTATAGACGCAGCCCTGCTGTCACTCCGAGAGGTGTCAGGTGTGCCCTTTGCCAACTTGTTAAGTAATTACATTTGCTAATAAACAGCTCTTGCACTTATAAGGACATTCTCATTAAAGGTTATTTTAAAAGCTTGGCGTGAGCTTTGCTTTGTTCTTAGATTATGTTTCGATCGTTAGATGGAGCAATTTTAGTATCCTGAAAGCATGATGATCAATATGTTGCACATGTAGTTGGGAATCGTAACAAGAGCAAATATATGAGGCAATGTAAATACCTACACTTCGGTACGAAAGAGGAGCTCCTGGAACTATTGTTAGCAATAGTTTACACGCTTTATTCTGGGCTGCAATCGCGGTAAATATACGATGATTGAACCGTTATTGGCCTACGTACGAACTATAGCTTTTGAAACATTTGGTATTACGCTAATCGCGGTACTGCTCTTGAGAGCCGTTAGAGCCGTTTTGACAGAACGCTCAGACGTTAAAGGCTGTCAGTTACACAGAGTTTAGCGCGGAATTCAGCACAGTTGAATAGTAATTGGATTGCAATGTGATTAGAACTGAAATTGGATAAGAATAGAACTTCAATGTTTTAACTTAGCGCAATCGGGGGGCTGTTCTGTCTAACATGTCTCGTATAAAGTCGAGCGTTATTAAAAAGTCCATGTCCGTTTCAACCTTAGACTACTTATATGAGGAAAAGTTACGCGTGTAATTCTACTAACAAACTTTTCTGGCACTTTTTGCGGGGGGCGAGGTAGCACGAGATACGCAACTTTGAATTTTATTCCATTAGTTTAGATTCTAATTTTGAATGTTAAAATCATGAAAAACAGTATCGTGTGAACCCCAAACGTCATAAGTTCGAAATTATTGTTCCGCAATTATAGGCTGTCGCGTTTAGTGATAAGGTATAAAATTGTGTGTAAATGCGTAAGATCTTTTGATCTTGCACGTTGGCAGAGGGGAAATGCTAAGGCGAGGCGGGTCCGTATATAATTCGTCTAAGGTTTTAACCCCTATTTGACCGGCGCTTAAATATTTCTATCACTCCATAGAACTGAGAAGCTTTGAAGATATCCTTGAGGATATATCCCAGGAGATTAGTAGTGATGTGATGAAAGCTCTAAAATTATCTCCAATTTGTAGACAAATATAATTTCAATAACAAACAGGCATCGTTAAAAAAGCACTTTAACTCTTATATCTTTCAAATGAACTCGGACTACATTAGCGGACGTATTCTTAGCACAAAAACTATCGTAGTGGAAAAGACCTTGCCTCAGAAACAGCGCTGCCCTTCAGACTGACGTGCGGTTATTTTTATATATTCCACCATTTTTCAAGAACATAGCGCCGTAGGAGAGAGTATATGATATCTAACACGCGAAGACATACAACGGTGTTAATGAATAAGCGCAAAACCTCATACACCCCAACTGATTTACAACAAAATAATTAGATTGAAACAATAATTTCATTATTTTGATACTTAAAATTTTAAATTTTCGCTTTTTAAGTTTTGAGACAAAAATGATTTGTTATCATTTCAGCAATGAATGAAAGCGCTAGCATGCTCGTGGATACATTTTAAGAATCTTGTTTTGGTAGTAAGTAGGGTGAGTGTGCCCGTGCGGTGGGTTGAGATCTAGTTCAGTAAATTTGAAATTTTACAAATTTTTAATATTTTGAAAAAAAAACATTTATGTTGAAAACATGATAATTTGATTCTGCTCTCGATTCTAAACAAATCACTTTCTAGTTTTGCGTTAATTCATTAACACGTTGTACATCAGAATCTGAAAGAATGCAGAGTTTTTAGTTGCCAACCAACTGAAATATAGTTTGGGGAGATATGATAACTGATGCTTATTTAACATATCAATTTCAATTTATTGATTGCACATCATAATGTTACAAAGGTAACATTTCTACTACCACACTACTTAGGTTACATATTTTCTACTTTGATATAAAATAGATTAAAAAGAATATTATTTTGTAATATTCTTGCTATTGCAATTTTGTTATAAACGTACGTATCCTGTGGCGGTATTGTGGTGGTCCAGTGGCAAGTAACCTTGCCTGCCGTGCAGGAGGCGATGGTTCGATCTACGACCAGGCCGACTCGTACCAATGAGTTTTTCGGAATTTATGTAAGATTTGTAACACCACTGGCTTTTCGGTGAAGGAAAACATTGTGAGGAAACCTGCATGCTTCAATTTTGAGGCATGTATGATACCCACTGTCCATTATAAGTGGCGACGGGCTCACCCCCCGTCACACTGGACAGAGTTTCGGTACTACTGGTGAAACGTGGATGTTCTGAGGTTACAGAATATCTCTGACTACCCCCTCGGGGAATATAGTCGTGAGCATATGCTACGTACGTATCCTGGGAAAGGTTGGATTAGGTGGTTTGGTTTTCTAGATTTCCTCACGATGTTTTCCGTTGAGTGCAATTCGTTATTAAGGTCTTTTTCAATCATCTTTCTCATCACCACTTCACTAACATTAACCCATTTCTTCGTGAAAACACAACGTAGTTCCAAGTGAGTACCACATGCGTGTGCGTAAATAAAGTTATGCGTTCATCAATACCCAATAAACCGCATCGGATATAGTTTGACCCCATTCCGAGACCGCAAGTCCGCAGCACGCGGCCGCACCAGTATTCTTACTCTGCGTTCATATTACTACGAAAATAGTCTTATAGTAGTAGTATATAAGGCTTGTAAGAATCATGAGCGTGTTTAGTTTACAAGACATACCACCCACGGGAATATCCGTTCGGGGTGTCAGAAACATAGTTAAGACTTATCAACCTTTTCAGGTTTTTCACAAGATTTCAGCATTTTTAAGGTATCGGGATGGAATGAAGTGTCAAGTGGTAACATTAAGATTACTATATATATGCAGCGTTGCTCTGAGAGCATTTTCTGTTTGTTATTATGGGCTACTAGCTTTTGCGCGCGACTTCGTGGGCGTTGACTTAAAAGCATCCTATGCGTTAATCCAGAATATATTATATCTGTGTGCCTTTCAAATAAATCTGTTCAACCGTTTCACAATCATCGTCAAAAATGAACAGGTTTATGATATTAATAGGATTGGAGAGACGTCGAAGTGACCGGCAAAGTCAATAGCAATCATGTGCAACGCCCTCCGATCCTTTGGAGCGAAGATCTGAAACCTTATGGCCTGATGGCTGAGCACAGATTTGTAGCGTATCGTAGGAGAGGCCTAAGTATAGGAGAGACGGTCAATATTGTCCTTCTTAATATGCTGACAGTTTTTAAAGGGGATGATCCTACCGTCAAACTGAACAACTTTCTCGTAACCAGCACCAGCACCAGCATCGAAATCGCGATATAAAAATCAGCTGTTCCATACAAAACTGCAAACCTACTTGAGCCAAATGTATGGGATAGCTGATTTTTTACGCGATTTCGAAGTTAGACACAGAGAAAGTTGTTCAGTTTGATGGTCTGATCATCCCCTTAAAAAGTGTCAGCATATTAGGGACCCTGTATACCAGCATTAGAAAATATGATGATTGATGATTATCAGGATAGATGTTACTTATAACACGACAATAAAAGAAACATTATGTTCCAAATATCTTAAAAATAATCACAAACTAGTGTTCAGACAAAAAAATTAATAGCGAAATGTTTTTAGCGATTGTCTCATAAATTACAGTCAAAATACGATGCCCATTGAACTTTAATATTATGTAAGTGAATAAAAAGTATCAAAAACATTTATGTATCAGCTGAAATAACTTCATTCCCGCTGCGCGTGCGCGTCCGCATCTGCGTGGGCGTCGGATCGTCAAAACATTCCGCAAATATACAAAGCAACACACCCCGGCACTGACCGTGAATACAAAATATACAAAATTCACTACACAGTAGGTACACATCCCGGTTGTAACATTTGATTACTTCGCTAATAAATTGAGAGCAATTCACATCGTGAGCTCTCTCATTCTTATTTTTGATCTCGTTTTTAGAGTTTCGTAGTAAAATAAAGAACCCTTATAGTTTTAGTATCAGGGTATCAGTATCTCTTTTACTGCACGCTAAAAATATTCAATATGTTAATGAATAAGCGCAAAACCTCATACACCCCAACTGATTTATAACAAAATAATTAGATTAAAACAATAATGTCATTATTTTGATGGTTAAAATTTAAAGTTATTCGCATTTTAAGTTTTCAGGCAAAAATGATTTGTTATCATTTCAGCAATGAATGATAGCGCTAACATGCTCATGAATACATGTTAAGAATCTTCTTTTGGTAGTAAGAGTTCAGTAGGTAAATATTAAATTTTACAAACAAATTAGTTAATATTTTGAAAAAAGTTACCTATGGTGAAACCATGATAATTCGATTCTGCTCTCGATTCTAAACAAACTACTTTCTACTATGGTGGTGTTTTTGTCTGCCGTCCGAATGTCTATTGCAGCAAAGTCAAAGTCAAAGTCAATATAATTTATTCAATATAGGAGCTTGCAGCACACTTATCAAACGTCAAATCTTTTTTAAAGCTACCACCGCGTCGGAACGTGTTGTCGCTGCAGAGAAGATGCGGCCAGAAACTCTACAATTGCAGCCATTTCAATTATTGAAACCTTGTCAATAAATTAATTATCATGAAAGCTTCGATTGAGTCGTATCGATGAATGTGTTTAGATAGTTGATTGCAACATATCAATAGATGTCACTATGTTAACGATGCACTTAGAGCACTTGATACTAGTTGATACCGAGTTGACATCAATTTGTTTATACGGTGTCCTAATTATGTCTTAAGCCTCTATGAACTTTGATTATGAAACAATCATCTGTTAACGCAAGCGTATTTTATACGATCAAGATACGAGACCAATATTAGCTTTCGATTGTGAAAAACCGCATCTAAGTCGGTCCATCCATATTACCACTAGGATGCTACAGATATACAGACTGGCATATAACACCCTCTTTTTGAGTAACAAAAATAAACGATATACCTTTATTTTTGTTACTCAAAAGAACAAAATTGATGAACATCTTTTTGAACTTAAAAAGCATAGTTTTCGAGTTTGTATGAAAAGTCCACAAAAATATATTACTAATTTAAAAAGTTTTTCTGTGCTATATTCCAGTACATACAAAATATTTTCGATTCAGTATCAATGTAATGTTGCATAAGAGCGGTGCGGTACGGAAGAGAGCTAGCGCCTCAATCATGAGGCGGCGGTTCGATTCCTGGCCTGTACCACTAAGTTTTACGGAATTTATGTACGGTTGTATTTATCATTTACTAGCTCGGCGGCGAATTGAAACATCGTTAAGAAACCTGCATTCCCGAGAATGAAAAGAAAATACCATAAGTTCGGAGGTATGCGTAAAATATGGGTGAGCTTGAGGCGAACTCAAAGGACCTGCGCTGGTCTCAGTGTTACATAAAGACCCTTGCTTGCAATAGCCCAACCACAAATCAATCAATGTTGCATACAGCAAAACCTACGAAGACCTACAGATTTTCAGCTGCACTCCAAATAAGGACGACGAGATTTTCCAATTCCTATTTAGCTTTCTGGCTAATTCTGATTACCAAATTTAATTAATTTATTGGATACATATTCTATCCAACATATCGTGAGAGGAATTGTTTCAAATCTCTGTTTCTGTAATGCAAAATAGCCTTAAAATTTCGTTGCTATTTTGAATGGAGTATAGTAAGTTTATTTACATAAACAACATCAGAAAGTAACATAAAAGCAAGAACACAAATAACTAAAATAAACAATGTAATAAATGATGTCCAGAACTGCGCAGTAAGTGATATAGATCACGTAGTATTATTTACAGTATGATCGGTCGATCGCTGACAGGCGCACACGATCGATCCGATCGAGCGAGCTGTTTGATCATGCATTAACTAACACAATATTGATCCTACACGACCTATGCTTACCATGCAATACATGATAGATCTAAGCAATAAGAAAAATAAATACTTAGGTCCTTGAACATTGTCATGTCATATAGATTATAAGACTATTTATTAGGACCAAGTTAAAGATAACTATTTGTATTACCTACGTATTTATAGATGATGACATACATTCCGACATAAAAGACTTTACAATATAAACGAAAACCTGACCGTAAATACATTGATCTATTATGTACACACGGCGACGCATCAAGCTACGCAATACCAATATAAGCTGGATGTTATACATTACTCTACCTACGCGCGGCCAGCTTATTTCGGGTACGGAATTCTATAAAGAAAGAAAGAAAAATCTTCAAGAAAGAGCTTATCTTTGTAAGTAATTAAGAACAGTAACAAAACCGAAGTGTTTCGTAGAAGGATGAGTCAGACGGACAGAGCACAAAGTTGTTTTGTTGCGTCCACCAGCCAGGACTGAAGGAATTCATCGAAGACAACATTGTGTTTCAAAGCCAAGTAATAAAACTAAACTTCCCCCCGTCTTAGGTATGCGTTTGTTCCCTGTTTGTTCGCCATTTTATTGTAAATCCTGAAATGTTTATTGCAGGCTAAGGACGCGCCATTAACGTCCTGTCTTTTTGGGATCAAATAATAACAAGAAGAATTATCTTTCAATGCTTGCAACCCAAATAAAAGTTGTAGGTATTCCCGAGGAAGTATACACTTTGCGGGAATCGGGAATAGGCTACCACTCATATCCATTATCCACCACTGTAACTCCTGTAAACCTTGTGGTTTGCCAGGTACTGCCTCCGTAGTCTAATGGTGAAGAGCATGGGCTCTTGACACGGAGGTCGTGGGTTCGATTCCCACGGGGGACACCTAGTGTCACTTTATGCGATTTTTCCCAGTTGACTAGGACATTGAAGGCTGTATCACCTGATTGTCTGAAAAGAAAGATGATTTCGAGCTTCGGAAGGCACGTTAAGCCGTTGGTCCCGGCTGCTATCTCTGGTGGTCGTAGTCACCACGTCAGAGGCCGGAAAACGGTCTGATAAACCTCTGACACCAGGGCTTGTTGCCCACATGATAAGAAAATTCCCCGGGGTCGCATACAATAGGCATAAACATAAACTGATTTAATTTGATTTGACCCCAGGCAATAAAATCCAGCTGGACCTGGGATCTCCCGTAACTTTAATCACATCTAGGAGGAATCGGAAAAATACAGGAGGTAGTAAGAAAGTTTGCCTATCTAAGAAATCTACTTATTAGTTTTAAGCTAGTGTTTTGTGGGAAATATGTTAGCTAACTTTCAACATACACTTCGATAACGAAATCGGGAAGGAATGGGGTGGACTATTCCAAGATGGGAAGGAAAAAAAAATGTAGAAACTACAGCAGTATACATTTTTATAATAACTAACGTTGTGCAAAAGATCTAGAAAGAAATCAATACGCAACTGAACGAGCGGCAACCGGCAATACCTCAATATGAATCAGATCAGAGCATGTGTCTGTCTATCATCACATCACCCGTGGTCATCAGCATCACTCACAACTGTGCCAATACTTTCAACACCGTCGACCTCCGAGATAAACATTAAATACGTCGTTTACTATAATGATGGAGATGTGATCATCGATTTACAAACAACCTAAATACAGAACATAGTAGAGAAGACATTTCACTATTCCTTTCCATGGTAGTCAGAGACTTTGATACAACTGCCGGCAAGCATGTTGGCAAGGTTTCATTTTACCAGAATCATGTTTTAGGATGATCTGACGTGTCAAGCACCTACCGATAGGTTAAATAAATAAATAATAGACAAAAGTTTAATGCTTTCTTATTCCTTAGCCTTTCAGCCATTATAATACTTCTGAAGAAACATTATCCTTTTATCATCTCATACGACACAGACGGGAAGAAACGGGGTTGTATATAGGTAGGAGTACCGACTAAACCGGGAACCTGGCACTATATTTTAAAACATAGCCGGGAGAAATAGGATCCCATTTATTTTCGTGATTTAAGCCTAGGCACAAAGCTATTTTTTATAGGTACTGTGACATGATTCACAGTAAAGAAATAATAAAGCTAAAATAAAACTATTTCACATGTTTAAGTAAAGAGTCATTGTGAGATTGGCAGATTGTAAAGAATTGTGCAACAGGTAAATAACGACAATGACTCACCCATTGTCGTTATTCGAGACATAATGCGGCAGTATTTAGCATGGATTTAGTTTTACGACCCTACACAAATAGAGGATGAGAACAATGTCCGTTTTTGATTCACTGAAACCTTTTGATTCAATAATTGTGTTGATTAGAGTTGAGTAGGCTAGTCATTTTCTTCTAGCTTGAGTCAACAGAAAAAAAAACACCACAAAACAATAGAGCTCAATGTTTGTGCTGTTAATTTACCACATTTATAAGGCCTCACGATGGGAGTCGAGGTCGAGGCAGAACCCGAAAAAGGAGGCGGGACGAGTTGGAAGCCTACCGCAATGAGTGACGGGATGTCGTACTGAATAGAGAGATGTGGAAGAGTTTAGGGGAGACCTTTGTTCAGCAGAGGGATTTATCCTACTGCTGGGTAAAGCTAAAGTTAATCATTTGAACGGGTCCTTACCGCGTTTGAATATCGGGAACTTCAAAAACAATAAAAACGCGGTAAAAACCCGGTAAAATGATTAACTTTAGCTTAATTAATACCTGCGTAACTCTTAAAAAAAAATGTGCAGGGTAAAGGTCTCCCCAGGCAGGTTAGGAAAAAAAGGTCTTATCAGAATTGACAACAGTTAGATGTCCTTCATTAATGGGCCTCTCCTCTATACGGCTGTTGATCAGGCAGGTCTATCTAGTTCAGGCTATGCGGTGGACTTCTTATGCGCATCAATTTCTTCTTTAACGAATGCTGACATCCGCACTAAAGTAGCGTTCCAACTCGAATATCTCAAAAAATATGATAACCCAAAAGAATTTATAACACTCTTGACCTTTTTGAGCAGCCTGTTCAAGTTTCTAATTCCAACGAGTCGCTATTCGAGATGAGCAGAACGAGTAGTTAGTTTCCTGGGAGAGGAACATTAATATCTGTCGGCCCCATCTCGTGATGCAGATGTGTGTTTTGGCGCGAGTTCTGTTGTGCTTTAGATTCACCAGGGATGTAATTAGGGGGCAACAGGGTTTGAACCCCTACGGAACACAACACATAGTCCTAGGAAATGCGTATACCGCAAACAAATTAAAACTACGTAAAATAATGATGTATACACGGCGACACATCAAACTACGCAAAACTAAAATAAACTGGCCGCGCGGCGTTATACATTGCACACCCTACACGCGGCCAGCTTATATTGGTTTTGCGTAGCTTGATGTCAAGATCAGAAAAGAATTAAAAAGGTAAGATAGAATATAACGGAATTCTTTATTTGCCCTATTGTAAGTAAAGATTATAGCATGTTTTGTGTACAAAATGGGCAAAAAGGTGTGTGACTCAGTTTACGGCAGTTGGCGGAACAGATACACAGAAGATACACAGTCTTTAAAGAACTCCACACTCTTAATAGGAGTTGTCGAAAAGAACTCCCCAAAGAAAATTTCGTTTGAACCCAATTAGATTTGCAAGTTAAAAATGGGGTTATAATCATAATACTCGTAGCTAGTTCTTCTATTTAAGACCTAGACTATATGACTATACTTTGAACTTCGGTACTATAATCCAGCCCTGTCTTTACAATGAAGACGCGATGACTTGCCACTATTTCCGAGTCAGTTTTCCGCAAGATCTGAAGCATGTGTGATAACTGCCACAGACTGTTCTCTATCTCTACGGGAATGGAATGTTTTCCTTGGAATTTTAGCATAAGTATATTTTAACGACCTTAAAGTTAAGGTGCCACTATTTAGTAAAGTTATTGTAAAGTTGCCTGGACTACCCGGCAAACAACTTGACCAATAGGGGCGAAGGTGAGGGGTGTGCGCAGTAGCGATATCGCCTACAAATTTCCTTCTGCGCATCAAGGTTTTTGCCAAGTTGTTTGCCGGCTATTAGGTATACTTAACATTTGAAATTTTCTAGAGTATTCCTGGGACGAGCTTTGGTTTGATGGTATACGTACCTAAAATAGAAGAGTATGTTTATATCATAGATTTAGTATACAGGGTTCAACTTAATATGCTGACACTTTTTAAGGGGATGATCAGACCATCACACTGAACAACTTTCTCTATGGGACCATCATCGAAAACGCGAAAAAAAATCTGCTGTCCCATACAATTGGCTAAAGTAGGTTTGCAGTTTTGTATGGAGAAGTAGATTATTTTTTCGCGATTTCGATGTTGGTCCCATAGAGAAAGTTGTTCAGTTTGATGGTCTGATCATCCCCTCAAAAAAGTGTCAGCATATTAAGAAGGACCCTGTATACTACGTTAGATCGGAAATGCGAAAGAGAAAGGGCGTAGCATTAACGTATGTTAGAGCGAGATAGATAGACGAAACCATTCATGAACACGCTATGAGCCTGTATGGACCTAGCGTCAGTTGTCAACGGAACGAATCTCGCTTTTTTTTTCCAAATCTCAGGTTTTTTTACTTTTTACATACTAAATCTATGTTTATACAATAAATAGATAGTTGCATCTCCAGTGGTCCAATGTATTCGTGTACTTTATTTTTAAAGGTTAGGTGTCAATTGTCCACCGCTAGAAGATCAGTGGAGCAGATTTTTGGCAGGTCACCGGGAGAAGCGCCTGCTACCGGCGGCCATCTTTAAAAATAAACCACATTGCGCACGCGTTGTTTAGATTAAAGCTTTCCGATGCAAGTGCAGATTTTTATTAGAGTAAAACTGATATCGATAACGCGTGGTACATTTTAGTATTGAGATAAAAAAGTATTGAAATGGGATATAAAATAAGAAAGCCGTTCGAAGTAGTACTAAACATTAAAATGGTACTTTACGACATTGATCTCAAATTGTAACTGTATAATCTGACGCATTTGTACACTTTATACTTTACTGCGCACACGCAGATAAAAGCACGAGATACTTAATATCTTAAGCGTGCATTACATGTGATTGTGCAAGCGAGAATGGCTTTAAACCCTTTCAACATAAAGGTTAATGTAGGTTTCTGTTGGAGGTATAGAGCTAATGTAGATATCGTCCGAGATGATCTTGATAACTTTGTTTCAACATTACTCGGACAGGTGTCGCGTGAAATGACGGTTATTACTAAGAAAGTTGCATTTAATGAAAGTTTCTCAAACCATATCGATTTGTTGTCGACATTATGCACGAATTATGTCGAAAATTTGGTAAATGAGCTATGAATATAAGTCAATGCGGGGAAACTTATTGGATTCACGCTCACTCCCTTTTGCTCTCTTTGGTGAGAGGAAACGTTTGCCCTGCAGTGGAATTCTATAACTTACTTCTTGAGCCAATAACATTTTATACATTTTATTACAGCATGAGCAGTGTAAGCCGTGGTGGTCCAGTAGCGAGTAACCTTGCCTGCCATGCATGAGGCGATGGTTCGATCCCCGTCCAGGCCGACTAGTACCAATGAGTTTTTCGGAATTTATGTACGATTTGTAACACCACTGGCGTTTCGGTGAAGGAAAACATCGTGAGGAAACCTGCATGCTTCAATTTCGAGGCATTTATTGTACCCACTGTCCATTTAAAGTGGCGACGGGCTCACTCCCCGTCACACTGGACAGAGATTCGGCACTACTAGTGAAACGTGGATGTTCTGACTTTTCAGAATATCTCTGACTACCCCCTCGGGGAATATAGTCGTGAGCATATGCTAATCCATGCTATTACAGCAACTTTTTCAGAATCAGTTGTAATTATTTGCTGAAACATGGTTTAACATTGTGGAAGGTAAATAAAATAAGTCTCCCTTTTTACCCGACTGCGCCAGAAGGAGGGTTGGTAAACCAAGAATATAAAAGGAATGAAACATATCATTCCTTTTATATTCTTGGTTTACCAAGCACGTATCCAATAGGTGAAATTTACAGTTTTATAATAGTGTAGAGTTGAATTTACAGTTTTATAATAGTGTAGATAAGTAACGTACAATCTATTGTAACGCACGCTACGGCTCCTGCTGGCGATATCTTGGCTTTAATCTGGCACGTGCTTATAACTCGTTCCAAAAAGCACATGTCCCCAAAAATAGCTCTTAAAATGCACGTCGTATGTACGAAGATGGCTTGACTTTTGTTAGATTCTGTAAGTGTAGTGTACAGCAATAAAGAGTAGTTAATGTGGAAAGCGCCGTTAGCGCCATCTATCGGCAGGTGCGGTCTATGGTGAATATCTATCGTGCATTCGCTTGGTATTCACTCACCGACCGCCGTGCCGTGCGGACGTACGCCTAGCCACACTCACTAGTGAATACTATATCTGTGTTTTATTATTATACATCAACCTCAACCAACCCTGTAGAAAAGGTGTATTCTACATTGGCGACGACGGGATTCGAAATTCACGTGAGTAAAGTGCTTATTAGTTTGTTGAGTGTTGAAAAATTTTAAAATTCAAATTGCGTTTGCGTATAAACGCCACTAAGCGTTTTATTTATTTGCAACATAATCGAAGACGGTGTCTGCTAGCGTTGTTTTGTTTGTTGCCTACAGTTACACAGTGTTAAAAACAAATATTTCAAAAAGAAATGTTAATGTAGTTTTCAATCCCGATTGGAACTCGATTTGATTTGATTATGCTTACGACTGTGTTCCCCGTAGGGGTGGTCAGAGTTATTCTGAATGAAGCCTCGGAACGTCCACGTTTCGCTAGTGGTCTGTCGAGCTCTGTCGAGTGTGACAGGAAGTGAGTGAACCGAGCCGTTAAATCGATTTATTTGGAATTACCTACATACTGTGTTTCTTTTCCCGGATGTCGACTGCCGAGTGCTGGAGGAAAGAGGGGAGACTCGAGACAGGAGGAAGGTGTGGGACAACACGTGACGACGACGCCTACGATGAACAATCGAACGCCAGCTGTGGACATCAATCTTTAAGGTCACGTGATCATTCCTTATTCTTCTTATCGAGTTTTTAAGACCGCCTTACGGCCTTACATAGGTTTTTGTAATGAGTACTACCGTGAGAGATAGTAGCCGAAACCAACGGCTTAACGTGCCATCCGAAGCACGGAATCATCTTCCTTTTTTAGACAATGAGGTGATTCGGCCTGCAATGTCCTAACCAACTGGGGAGGAACGCACGAATTGAGATGTCACTAGGTGTCCCCCGTGGGAATCGAACAGGCTAGTCATGTTGTAGTGTAACCATGATATGCTAAGTGAGTTTATTTCGATAGCTATTTATGCCTAGTGACGCATTACGAAATTATGCCAATGTTTATGCCATAATACCAGGTTGGCGTAGAATTAAACATTCTGCGTATTGACCATTATGCGGATCGAACATTCTGCGTATTAATATTCTACGGATCGAACATTCTGCATAATGAACATACAGATTTCACAAAATAAAAATAGCAATCGTCTGTTCTATTTCAATTCAAACCTCAATAGTACCAACATAATTTGTTACCGGAACTTATTTGTCGTATCCTATACTTTATAAATTTGAAATCCAGTTCAGTGACCTTACGTTGATCTTATCTTTGCAACATTGTTGTTAGGGTCATATTGATACAATACAAAATACAATTACCCCAGTACAGGTGAAACTAATTCGTTTCTTTTGCTATTTAAGCAAAGAATTTGATGTTCGATCGATTCGATTTTCAGTCAACCTGAATCGTGTACCTCTTATAATACCAAACGGTACTAAAAAGCTATGCAATCTTATGATCAAACCTATATTACGAAACGTACTGTAACTTAAGGTTGAAGATCGGATTGCGGCCTGAAAATGATCAGGTGATTTCATATTAAATTGAGTGTTTCTGAAGTACCTGCCTACCCCCATTTTAACAAAGAACACTCATCTCTGTTGAGAGTAGATTACAGATAAACCTTAGTGATTCAAGCATCATAACTGAAACGATAATACTGCTTCGAAATTTTGTTCTCAGATTGTATGTTCCTAGATGTCACAGGGAAACCAGCCTCCAACAGGACCACTGCCAAGGCGCCGATTGAACCATACCTACTTGCTTCAGTGCATAATAAAGAGAAAATGTCTTCAATTAATAGCTAAGCGTTTTGAAATGGTCAGGGCGATTACTCTCATATTGTCAGTCAGCTTGTAGCTGTTTAATCAGTTGCCATATATAACAAATAATTATTACAACGCACAGCTGGTCATTCAATTGACATAAGCAGCTTTTAGCTGGTCATTCAATTCGATTTAGCAACTTGTAGCTGGTCATTCAATTGACATTAGCAACTTTTAACTGGGCATCAAATGCTGTCAAATCAAACAATTTTACTATCAGCAGCTTGTAGTTGGTCATTCAGATGACAAGTCAAATAATTAATAAAATAATTATTAGCAACTTGCAACTGGTCATTCAATTGGCATTAGCAACTTTTAGCTGGGCATCAAATGCTGTCAAATCAAACAATTTTACTATCAGCAGCTTGTAGTTGGTCATTCAGATGACAAGTCAAATAATTAATAAAATAATTATTAGTAACTTGCAGCTGGTCATTCAATTGATAAAAACAACTTTTATTTCACTATCAGCAGCTTGTAGTTGGTTATTCAAATGACAAGTCATATAATTATATATAAATAATTATTGGCAGCTTGTATAGTTGGTCATTCAATTGACATTAATTGTGCTATGCTATAAATGATTATGCTTAGTTACGCAAGGAAACCCTAAAGGTATTAATGACGTATTGCAATATCAATACTCAATATTCAATATTTTGTTGCATTCCATAATGTACAACAAGATGTTAACTTATAAGCTATAAGATCATTATGGACCCTGTAGGGCACAGCAACTATGAACATTACAAATGAGTAGGTAACTTATGTGGTGTGGTCTTGTTTGTATAGATTAATTATGTATCTTACCTAGTCACTGCAGGCACTTCACTGCACTGTTACTTTATTCATTTGTATGTGTTAAAGTACACTATACAGTACTTGAACCAAATCGGTTAATCATCAGTACCCTACCTGTAGGTATACGATTATATAGATAAATTAATATCATATTTTAAATGTACAATATATTTCTAGTGCCAAATAGTCTTCTATAATATTACGCCACGCAATAAAGTCGAAACAACAGTTGCACATAATTCATGTTCATTTAATTAAAAATAGTATTATTTTCCTAAAGCTTACCCAATGATATATATTTATGGTTTTTAGAAGGAAAACATTATTAATGTAAATATATTTAAAAGTACCTAATATTTTAGGTATATACTTATACTTTATTCCAAGAAAGGAGGACAATATTTAATAATTTTCCTATTCCTATTTAGCTTTCTGGCCAATTCTGATTACCAAATGCAATTAGTTTATTGGATAAATATACTATCCGACCTTTGACTAATTATTATAAGGACTTGCCTTGCGGTAGCATTTCCCCTCTGCCACGGTATAAGCACAATTGATCTTGTGCATTTACATTCAATTTCACACCTTATCACTAAATGAGACAGCCTATAATTGCGAAATAATAACTTCGAACTTAGAACGTTTGGGGTTCACACGAGACTACTTTTCATGATTTTTAACATTCAAAATTAGTATCTAAAGTTATGGGGAATAAAATCCAAAGTTGCGGATTTCATGTTACCTCGCCCCCCGCAAAAAGTGGCAGAAATGTTTGTTAGTAGAATTACACGCCTAACCAGTCCACATATAAATAGTCAAAGTATCCGACATATCTTGGAGGTTCAAAAGCTGTTCTAGGAATTAGTGAGAGTAAGTGTTTCAAATCTCTGTTTCTGTAATGCAAAATAGCAATAAAATTTCGTTGCTGTTTTGAATGGAGTATAGGTATATCTTACATTTCTTTTTATTTCGTGGCGTATCATGTAGCTAACAACTAGTTCCTAATTTGGTCATCATGTAGCGTTAATTTTGATGTTGTTATAGAAATATGGAGGTATGTAAACAAACCAAATTACAAAACTACTCTTTGTAAATTACCAAAGATCTCTTCATTGGAATTGTAATAATAAATAATGCAATGACCGAGATACATTTTAACTACAGATAACATGATACAGTTTTGTTCTAACGGATGTTGATATGAAGTTGTTGAAATGTATGTATAGGAGTAATTAACTGTACCAAGTTAATCATTGTTGAACTGTAGTAATTATTTTGCCCATTTATAAATCTGATTCAGAATACTGCTTTAGTGACTGAATAGGTATTGTAGACAAAATAACTCCCTCATATGGTAGGTCACCATCAGACCCTTTGATACATCAATCTTCGTGAGTAGTGATCAGGTTTCTAGTCTAGCAGACTGTTGTAGTAGGCTAGACTTCTTTTGTATTTTAGGTGTTTATGGACGGAATGATTTAACAAATGGTAAAAGAATGACAAGCCTTTCATCCACATAAAATTCAGTCCAATTTCAGGAACAACCAAAGCATAGCATATCTAATGGGGTAGATCTTTTACAGACCAAAGGGGAAATAGAAGAATAAGATTTAGTCGAAATTCATCTCACTATGGATGCCCAATTCGGCCCAAGGCAGGGGAACTCGGGGCACAGGAGAAGTAAATGAGACATGCGCATTAGATTGCGAGAAGCCAGCCGGAAAATTTAGTTACGAATGTGCAGTGTATTCAATTAAAAGTAGCCATGCATTTAATTACGGGTGCATTTAATTGCGTATTTGTTATGTAATTGCGTCGCTGTCAAAGAAAAGCATTAAATTGGATCAAAGATCATTCAATTGCGACTGCGCATTAAATTGCGAATATGTATTTGTTATGTAATTGCGTCGCTGTCAAAGAAAAGCATTAAATTGGATCAAAGAGCATTCAATTGCGACTGTGCATTAAATTGCGAATCTGTTAAGTAATTGCGACGCTGTCAGAGAACAGCAGCAAAGGTCAAAGAGCATTCAATCGCGATGTTGATATCGTCAATATGTTTTAATGTTTTGAATGTAATGAAAAGTTAAATTATTACGATTATTATTTCAATGTAGGTATCAGCATTTTATTTGTATATGTTGAGTAAAATAGTACCTATTTAAACTGATCCAATAAATAGATACTGCTGATTTGTCAAAACTAGTCTCAATGCAACATTCATGAATTAAAATGTATTATACAGTACTTCTTATGATTCTTTAGATATGTATTATGTATGAAGGTAACTACTGAACATAGCTGACAACAAAATCCACCTAGTGTACCTTACCGTGTATTGTTATTAGTCAAAGTTATATCAGCATTCATGCAGGTATAATACACATCAAGTATTTATATTTATTATAACCAATAACAATATTAAATAATTCAGAGAATAGCCAGGAATAGTTTGATAACTTATTGATTGAATATATTGATAACTTATAGTCTTTGCGAAGGTTAATAAAAATAAAAAAAAATAAAACCTGGAAAAGCTAGTGATAAAGATTAGGATAAGTAAAAAGGTTTCTTATTTAAGAATGGTACTGTTTCTTACCACACCTAGCTTAATATTTATTTCTGGATTTAAATTTTATGTTGTCTATCTTGTGGTGATTAAGAATTTATTTCAAATTAAGAATTAATTCAACTGAAATTTACTTAATGAGCAACTAGATGTTTACTTACACTAAAGTACCTCAGAATTATTATAAAACAAGGTATACTTTACTTATCTACTTATCAATAGAAAAAAAACCATTTTTTTTCACAAGGATGGGTAATATAGAACAGAAGTAACAAATAATTGAAATGTGTTGATACGATGAGATTGCATATTCCGTAGACATTGTTTATCGTTGAATTTAGTGTTTGACAATTTCAAATCAATATTTGAAAAATCTATTTTCTGTAAACAAAGTAGTCTCAATAAATGTTCAGTGATTTGTTTGAATGTAATAGCATTGATAACAGTCAACATGTATTGTTAATATGGTTTAAGAAATTAGTTAAACTGTGGAGTTTCTTGCGCCGCTTCTTCTCCACGGTTATACCTTCCGAAGCGGTGGTAGATTCGAGTAAATATAAAAATTAAATTAAAACAAGAAAGAGATGTAGTGTACAGCAATAAAGAGTAGTTAATGTGGAAAGCGCCGTTAGCGCCATCTATCGGCAGGTGCGGTCTATGGTGAATATCTATCGTGCATTCGCTTGGTATTCACTCACCGACCGCCGTGCCGTGCGGACGTACGCCTAGCCACACTCACTAGTGAATACTATATCTGTGTTTTATTATTATACATCAACCTCAACCAACCCTGTAGAAAAGGTGTATTCTACAGTAAGCACGGCAGGCGGCACGTGATAATGACAGTCGCGTGCGCAATAAGCCGGTGCATCGCGTGAGGATATGCAAGAGGAGATCCGTTACATCTATGATAGTGGTCCGGAGGTTTTCCGGGATGGTTACTGTCGATGTTGCGAGATGTTATTTGAAATCTTATATACTTATTGGCTTGTTCTTCGAGAATGACTGACAGACAACGCAAACGCTGATGATAGAAACTTCAACGGAATATAGTCGGGGTGCACTAAGAAAGGATTTTTCAAAAATCGACGGGATAGCGGGGTTTTGAGGTTTTTGGAAATGCACACGAACGAAGTCGCGGGCAAAGAACAAAGCTAAGAACATCGCAAAAATTCGCTTTCTATTTAAAAAAGCCGCATCGAAATCGGCTCACCAGTTTGGAAGCTACGATGCCACAGACAAACAGACCGACAGACAGACCGACATAGGCGTCAAACTTATAACACCCCTCTTTTTGCGTCGGGGGTTAAAATTTCCAGCTTTCTAAGACTTTCATACAAAATTAGAAATATTAACTGTTATAAAATCTTCGTTCGCTTTCAACGCAGAACATCTTGGCTTCGATCCAAAGCTTCAAGTAAACTTTCATTCACCGCCTGAGAATCAAATTCAGTTTAATAGACTTAGTAATCCTTTTAACTATCTTTTACAGCATGCAGTTGTACTGGTAAGTTTAATATTTAACATATTTAAAGCGCGCTTATTACAGAAGAGACGTGTGGCAGTGGTGGATAGTTAAAGTAACACAATTGTAAACCTTATAGTACGAAGCATAGCGTCGTTTGGAGAATTGCGCCAGCGCCTCCAGGCGACGTCACCTGCGATTCTCCTTTACTATGCTACGTACTATAAGGATTATATTGTGTTACTTAGATTATCCGCCACCGCCACACGTCTCTTCTGTAGAAACCGTGACTAAGGTTTCAGGATGCAATGAAAGTTAGAAAGAAGTCTGAGTTCTGTATTAAAAAAGAATCACATTAGATTAACATAAAAAACCCGTTTGTCTGAGATTACGAGTCGTACAAAAATAAAGTAAAGTCTAATATTGAAATAATGACCGTCGTTAGAGAGAGTGGTAAATTAGCGGAAAACTGAATATGTATTATGTATGTACAGACAGACAGATCTGTCTGAAGTATGAGGACTGAGGACCACGTTTCTAATTTAAAATTAGAAATTTTATCGCGTTTACTTTACCGTAAATTAGCCCAGTAAAAATACGGGTCAAAAGGAAATAGTTAATACAGGGTCCAACTTAATATGCTGACAGTTTTTTAAGAGGATGATCAGACCATCAAACTGAACAACTTTCTCTATGGGACCAATGTCGACATCGCGAAAAAAAAATCAGCTGTCCCATACAATTTGGTCGAGTAAGATTTCAGTTTAGTATGGGACAGCAGATTCTTTTTTCGCGATCTCAACATTGGTCCCATAGAGAAAGTTGTTCAGTTTGATGGTCTGATCATCCCCTTAAAAAGTGTCAGGATATTAATTAGGACCCTATATTAAGCAATTTTTTTTTGCTAGATCGGTTATTCAAATGATATTAAAATACTTTATTAAGGAATCCAACTAAATTTCGTATTTTAAGTTTTTAGTACTAAAATGTAATTTTTTTATTTATAGTGCCAGATTTCTTTCTTTCTATATTTTATTGTTTGATTTAGGTTATGAGTTTACATAGACTGTGTAAAGTTTCTACTAAAATTGAGTATTTCGTAATATCTTCTTATTTAAAACAAAGGTCCCGTGGTGATTTTTCTTTGGATTTACTTCTTATATGAAAGAATACTAAGAATACTAATAAATGTATTTAACAAATGATATAAAAAAATTGTATATACTATTATAAATTTTTTCTAATTTTACATGATTTTTTTTTCTTTAATTATTTAAGATCATTTTTAGTTGGATTTTCAATCTAAATGATAATTAGAATTATAATCTAAAGTATAAAAAAAAGGGCTGTTATAAATTATTTACTCTCGCCATACAAGCGCATCGTAACTATACTGGGCTAAATGACAAACAGAAAATTTTTTTGACGCATTGGAGTTAGGGGAAACAAAAACGGAGGCCTGAAAACTTTTGTCTCGAGCTGCTAACAAACGATTTTAAAGTTGATTTTGAAGTTGAGTACTTTGGGATGGTTTGATCTACCTGAAAAGACTGATGAATATTGCGGAAGCTAGAGAGGTTTTTCAGCAATATAGGAGCCGCAGATATCATTGCGTTGTCTCTGCCTTCCCCAACGGGAAACAGGCGTGAGTATATGTATCATCATCAGCCTATCATCGTCCATTGCTGAATAAAGGCCTCTCCGATTGCACAAAACTTTCCTTCCTCATTCAGTCCCTCCCCTTTTTAGGGTTCCGTACCCAAAGGGTAAAAACGGGACCCTATTACTGTGCCTACGTTGTCCGTCCGTCCGTCCTACCTATTTAGGGCTGTAACTTTTGAACCGGAATAGCTAGACAGTTGAAATTTTCACAGAATATGCGTTATTACGGCGGATTCTTAATAAATAATAACAATGTCAAAAATTACAAATTTAATGGGGGTTCTAATACAAGAAACTAGTTTTTATCAACGTTTTTTCTTCTCGCTTTATCGTAAAAACGGTAATACATACAATCGTCAAACTTGGTGTGATTATAGAGCAAACTCTACAGTATAACAACAAATAATAAAAATCGGCCAAGTGTGAGTAGGTCTCGTGTTAAAGATCCAGGACAAAAAATATTGTGAAGTTATTATGTTGTGTGGTAGTGTGGTACGGAACCCTCGGTGCGCGAGTAGCCCGACTCGCACTTGACCGGTTTTTTAGGTTATACGTATGTATGTCTGCAGTGAAAACATCTACATATTCTAAAATAAAATAAGGCGTATTTAATACGGACGGAATTCAAAATAAACAGGACGGAGATAATAAAATTCAAAGTACACTTGAAGCGGCCATTAAAAGTAGAAAGTTATTAGACTTAAAGAGTAGGTACTGCTTGTGTATAATTGCATGCACTTAAGTTAAACAAATAAAGTTGGCGGTAATTATTCTACAATCAGTAGCTCTCACAAAAAACAGAAAGTCTTGCTAGCTATGTGTCCGCGACTTTGTAAGCGCAGGGCGAGTGAATGAGACTAAAGAGGTGTGTCAGAGTCGGAGCGTGTGGCGTCCCGTGGTCTATGCCTACCCCCGTGGGACAATGGCGTGAGCTTTTGTTAATTTGAGATTATTATACACCTTTACTGAGCTGCAATCACAGTAATTATTCGGTGATTGAACCGTGCTTGGACTACGTACTAACTATAACTTTTGACACATTTGGTATTGCGCTAATCGCGGTACTACTCTTGACAGCCGTTACAGCCGTTTTGATATATTGCTCAGACGTCAGTTACATAGAGTTTAGCGCGTTGCGGAATTTAGTACAGTTGAATAGTAATTGGATTGCAATGTGATTAGAACTGAAATTCGATAAGAATAGAACTTCGATGTTTTAACTTAGCGCAATCGGGATCCAGGTCATTAAATTATACAGGTGTAACAAAACACCCTAGTATTACTTTAGGAAGTGCTTCAGCCCATCAAACTGAACAACTTTCTCTATGGCTCCAATATCCGCTATTCCATACAAAACTGCTACTGCTGATTTTTTTAGCGATTTCCATGTTGGTCCCATAGAGAAAGTTGTTCAGTTTGATGGTCTGGTCACCCCCTTAAAAAACTGTCAGTATTATGAAACTGTAACAGAAATGTCTCTGTACATTGAAGATATTTACAAAAAAAGATGACGATGTGGTTTTTAGATGTCCCTTGTAGAATTTATGTCCGTCTGTTTGTTTGTGTGTTTGTTTGTACGAGCATCACGCAAAAACTACTGAACCGATTTTAATGAAACTTTTTTTGTTTGATAGCTTATGATCTGACTTAAAATGATTATTGCGGACGAACTTAACTCTAGTATTATTTATTTATGTAGATTTATGCTATCATCTGTATTTTAAATCTAATATACAGAAATTAGCGGTACAAATTGAAAACATACATGTCACGCGTCGTTGCTGGCTCGAGTGGAGAAAATTCTAGCTTATCATCGTATAATGAACTCAATCGAGCTGTGTTTAGAGTTGTTATTGGCGATATCATGGCCGTAGCAAGTGCACCGATTAATGCCGGCCAGTTCCTGTGATTGATAGCGTTATGTTTATGTATAATGTGACGCGAAGCGGGGAGGCCGTGTTACTAAGTAAACTAGGACATATGAATATGTACCGACATATCTTCGTAGAGTTCCGTACTCAAAGGGTGAAAACGGGACCCTATTACTAAGCCTACGTTGTCCGTCCGTCCTACCTATTTAGGGCTGTAACTTTTGAACCGTAATAGCTAGACAGCTGAAATTTTCACAGAATATGTATTATTAAGGCGGATTTGTTAACAAATAATAAAAAAGTCAGAAAGTTAAAAATTAAGGGGGGTTCTCAACAATAAATTAGTTTTTGTCAAAGTTTTTCCTTTCGCTCTATCGTACAAACGGTAATACATACAAGCGTCAAACTTGGTGTTATTATAGAGGAAGCTCTACAGTATAACAACAAATAATAAAAACCGGCCAAGTGTGAGTTGGTCTTGTGTTAAAGGTAAAGGACACAGAAACATTTTTTCTTAGTTATTATGTTGTGTGGTGGTGTGGTACGGAACCCTCGGTGCGCGAGTAGTCCGACTCGCACTTTACCGGTTTTATTTAAATATAATGCCACGCCCTAATTACTTTTTGAGATGGTGAGAAACTTTGCTGTACCCACTGTCCATTACAAGTGGCGACGGGCTCACTCCCCGTCACACTGGACAGAGTTTCGGTATGAAACATGGATGTTCTGAGGTTTCAGAATATCTCTGACTAAGTCTCGTGGAATATATTCGTGAGCATATGCATTGAAATGACCAAATAACATGCATAATCTCATTTCACTGAATTTACTATAGAAGTTTATATGTAAAGCTGCTAAGCCCCAGGATATTGAAGAGCTTATTACCAAGTGAAAAGGATTTATTCCCATCGCAACGGGATGTTGATGATCTTGTACAAGATATTATACGATATTTTCCTGGAACGCTGAACAACGTTCCAACAAATCTTATAAAGCTTTGTCTTCTAATAAATAATAGTTAGAGGATATTTAATTCAAAATTTTAAAAGATCTCACTCATCGGATTGAGTATCAAAATAACGGCGAATAAGTGTGATAGTGAAAAAAATATCAGCTGACCTATACATTTGCCTCAAGTCGGTTTGCAGTTTTGTATGGAACAGCTGATTTTTTTTCGTGATTTCGATGTTGGTGCCAAGGAGAAAGTTGTTCAGTTTGACGGTCTGATTATCCCTTAAAAAAGTATCAGCACATATTAAGAACCACTCTATATACGAGTACGTCCCCCTGCAGGACACAGGTTTATGAGTGGGACAGCAGATTTTTAATGATTTTTTCTCGATGTTGGCTTGGCTCGAAAGTTGTTCAGTTTGATGGTCTAAACCAAGGGGGTTTTGTTACACCCTGTATAGTTATGAACTTATGCTTATGCTAGGTATGCTATACCATTGAAATAAGAACCAAAATGTTGTGCTAAATTCATTCAAAAGAAACGACAGAACTGTAAACAAAAAACGTGCCGAAAAAAGATGTTTCCCGCAAAAAGTAAAAGAAAACAAATTTCTTTGTCTGTAAATAAAACTGCGCATATTGAATGAAAGGGAAAGAGAAATACAAGGCCACAAACCTTGGCCCTTTTCGTTTGAAGCGCAAGCGCCAAATGCCAAATCGGGCGATGGAGGAAGCGCAGACAATCTTAGCCGGTAAGGTCATTAGCTCCTGGACTACATGCGCGGGAGTTTTGGCACGCAACCAAGATGTGCTTCCTACCCTGACCAGCTTTATGGAGACTACGAGATCATTCACCAGGTCCGACGAGATGGAACTTTCGTGTCATTGTAATTAGGAAGAATGCAGGTTTGTTCTCAAGTTCAATGCCTTTTATTAGACATACGAGGAAAATCTTTGTCTACTGTGACGAAATGAGCTAAAAATTTCCTGACATTGTGTTGCACTCAAACACTTTGTCATTCACAAGATTTGTGTTCTAAAAAGTAACTCAATAAAGAAAATCTTTGTCTATTGTGAGGAGCTTTCATCGTGACGTCAGAGCTTTATTTTCGTGCGTGGGCGCACGGCACGGTGAGGCGTTGAGTTGAAACAAAGAGGTAACAATGAGCCGGGCTTACCTCCGCTGTTACATCACTGCAAGTCGAGGAATGTTAGTAAACAGCTGTTATATCGCCGAGATTTTAATTAAACCGAATTGGTGTCTTTGACCGCGGAATTAATGTTGCATTTATGCTAGTTGTGTTATCTTTGTTAATATTACAAAGAACGAACATTATGTAGGGCGATAAGCCAGCCATTTTTCACCACTTGACATAGAATATCATCCTGAAACCAATTTTTCCTAAAATAGGACTTGCTACAACAAGAAAAACAGCTAGGTAAGCTTCTTCTAGCAAATATTTTGACTAGCCCGATAAAAACGACGGAAATATATTCAGGACAGGACTTTTTGTGTAGCTAGAAAGCTAGAAATTAATAAGAACATTGTAAATATATTTCAACTATTATCTACACTAATATTATAAAGAGGAAAGATTTGTACCTATTTTTGTATGTTTGTATGTTTGTAATGAATAGGCTCAAAAAGTACTGGGCCGATTTAAAAAATTCTTTCACCAATAGAATGCTACATTCTTCCAATTTGACATAGGCTACATTTCATTTTGAAAAAATTAGGGATCCTTGGTAAAATAGACAATTGTCTACCCCGTGCGAAGCCGGGATGGGCTGCTAGTTGATTATAAACTTGTTACAGCCAATGTTGTGCTATTTCGAATCAAATTAAAGATAACTTCCAGTAGATGGCGCTCACGTCCCCTTAAGACGCAATAGATTGAAAATTTCGTTCTCTGGCTAGTGGGCTCGGTAGCGAAATTGGATAACGCACTTCCCCGGTTTGGAAGAGTGCGGGTCCAAGTCCCGCCCGTGACGAATTTTTCAATCTTGAATTTGATTGTAAATATAGTTCGATAATAGAGGAAGTTATTGACAAAGAAAAGCCAAAAGGATTATCCAATAACCAACATCGAAAAACAAAATCGACACAAACCGAAAATAAACCTTATGTATAAAAGCACCTAGTTTATTGTTTACTAATTGCAAAGCAGGTTGTGAGCTGGTGAACCGTCTGACCCAGTTCACTCGCTCCGAGTATATTTGGCAAGGTATCGGGATATTATTAGATGAACGAGTGAACGAACCGATTGGTTCGGGTTACGAGACCTTCTTTATTGACATGGGCGTGGCCGCTCGCCCTGTGATGAACAAAAAGCGAGATTGATAGATATAGAAAAGAAGGATTAGAAAAATTATACAAATGACAGCTTTTGGCTCTTTATAGCTACGAATAGCTTTTGACTGTATTTTCTTTAGGGCGTATTCAGAGTCGCTTTGTCTCTCACTACTCAAACGGGTGACAGTGCCGACAACGACAGCATCACATTTCTACATGTTTAAGGGAATATTACTGTTGGCGCGCTCCATACAAACGAAGTCTGGTAATATTTTTAATAGTAACCTATTAAAATCAGTGAATTTTTTCAGAAACAATCAAGAAAGTAATCTCTATGCTTGTATCATGTCAGATCATGCTTCAAAGATTTCCATACAAATCTTAAATCAATCCTAGCATTGAAACTGTATATTTCAACGAAAATCGGACAAGATACAAGCATAGAGATTTGTTTCTAGATTGTTTCTGCAAAATGTCATTGACTTTAATTGGCTAATATTGAAAATATCACCAGACTTCGTTTGTATGCAGCGCGCATTTACCCATTCGGAATAAACTTCTCTTAAGCCGAACTACGTTTTGGTGCGAGCCACCGTTAAGGTTTCAGTGTGGAATGAGGCGCTAGCCCAGGAATACCAAAAAAACTGGAAATATTAATACCTAGAAATGAATTTAGATTCTTAGCAAAACTTGCAAGAAATACAATTCTGTGAATAAAAATAGTAAAGCGGCATCTGAAAAAGACAGGCGCCAAAGCGTCACCCGGTCGCAAAATAAATATTCCCAGAACAGTTATTTTAGCACCGATTGTAGGATTCCTGAAATTGAAATGCTGTTGTCTGCAATCACTCTGTGAGTCTGGAGAGCCGTAGTTTATTGTCAGATATCCGCCTCGCCGTCGTTTCTAAGACAGCAACTTTATTGGCAGCGAGGACGAAATAGATATCATTCAATAATGGTTTCTTAATCACAGAGTTGTGCCAATGACTGATTAATAGCACTCTCGCTTTTTATCCATCTGTTATTCAGTGCGTAGAAATGATTCATAATCACTGTGCATTGCCTGAGCCTTTCTTACATCAATAAAAGGGCATGCAAGATGTTTACCATCTACTTCATCTATTTCGACACACATATAATAAATATAGACTCGTCGTATTTTCTAACTTTGCATTTTTTCAACTTGCAGCAGGGTTATCTTTTAAGAGTATACTGTTGGCGCGCTCCATACAAACGAAGTCTGGTTATATTTTCAATACTAACCAATTATAGTCAGTGAAATTTTTCAGAAACAATCTAGATAGTAATCTCTATGCTTGTATCTTGTCAGATTTTCGTTAAAATGTAAAGTTTTAAAGTTAAGATAATTCTTAACAGCCAAGTATCCACTAGGCCCGCGTGTTGGAATGGTCAGTACCATCTCACTCTATATAGTGAGAAACCTATAGGACAGATGATGTAGGAAGAAAAACAGTTTAAACAGGAATATAAACAACTCATTTCAAATATTGACGTCATGTCATGGAAATAAATAATATTCTATCTGAATCCAACAGGAAATGTTTAGCTGGAAGGAACGTCGACGAAATGTAAACATTTTTCAGCGCGACTGAGAAATCTAAGAAGAAACGTGTTTTGACTTTAGATAATTAATTTTGAATGAAAAAACGACCATTTCTTATGATATGGTTGTGTGTTAAGAGATGGATAAATGTAATTTACTGCTATGAATTCATAGGTTATATGGTTGAGATAGAATTAATTAATTGAACGTAAACTTTTAAGATACCTAATCTACTACAGTTTCAGTCAGTTTTCAGAACTATTGTGACATTATTTCTACGGTTGGTTTTCCTAATTGTGAAAATTCAGTCATCAATATTAGATTTCGTGATAATCCTAATAAGGATAACAATAAATTTTGGGTACACACCTACCTAGATTAGATACCTAAACTCGATTCGAAAAATGGTACCATTCCTAATCCTCAAACTTAACTGAAAATGTTCCATATCGGGATGGATAGCACCGAAGGAGATGGATGACATGAATCACTTTTTAATACCGACTGCCTCCGTGGTCTAATGGTTAAGAGCATTGGGTCTTGACACGGAGGTCGTGGGATCGATTTCCACGGGGGACACCTAGTGATACGCCACTTTGTGCGTTTTTCCCAATTGGTTAGGACATTGCAGGCCGAATCACCTGAATGTCTGAAAATTAAGATGATTCCGTGCTTCGATTAGCACGTTAAACCGTTGGTCCCGGCTACTATCTCTCATGGTAGTAGTCGTTACACAAAAACCACGTCAGAGGCCGTAAGGCGGTCAGAAAAACTCTGACACCAGGGCTTGCTGCCCACACGATAAGAAGAAAAATACCGATTTATCGTTCTGTTTTATATCTTGATGGTACGTTTTCGATGAGTGCCATAGAATTCCTACCTAGACTCATATTCTGTATTTCTTTCTAGGCAGGTATTGAGCCACTTCAAATCTTTTCCAAAAGTAATTCTAATATTAAAAGCAATGTATTCGATGTTGCAATAGCAACAAAATGTTGTGTGTTCAATGTGAAACCTCAAAGTAATCACTTTTATATGTTGGAGACAGCGTGCAACGAGAAAGCTATTCATTATACCTGAATGTAGCTATTTGAGAAGGACCGATCTCTCAGTACAAAATATCATTACCGTGACTCTCTCGGTACAAAACATTACCGTGACTGTGAATATAGTTGCAGCCAACGAAATTACCTGTAGGTAGTATTAACTTTAATGTATTAAACCGTTCTACTAGGTATGTAGGAAAATGCTGTGAAACATGAATTACCAAATTTTCCGTTTTCTTAACAAACTAACTCTATGTAGTAACGATTAAGTATTCTGTGTCATGTGGTAGCCCAAACAGTGACAATTTGTTTTGTCCTAAAAATTCACATAAAAATTTACATAATGTTTTTGGTAAGTAAATTTTTAAGGACGTTCTAATGGATTGAATATAATGTATTTTAACATACAGACATATAATTTGTTCGAATAACAAAGCGATTAGAAAATGCTATTCTACAATTTGCGTATACCGCTACTAGCTATTTGTACACAATAATAATAAAATAATACTTCATTGCAGTAACCAGGTAAATACAACCTATCGAATGAGGGCTCTATCATTACCGTCTTACAATCGGCTAGGATGTTGTTAGGGTTGTACATCTTATAAACCCATGGTTGAAATTAATGATTTGTATTTGTTGCCATCGAATCGAGATGTAGAGAAAATTGAGATCGCGTAAAAAAATCAATATGTTCTCCTTCCAGAAGGTTTGAACGAGTAAATATTTGACATGCATATAAGCATATGCTCACGACTGTATTCCCCGAGGGGGTAGTCAGAGATATTCTGAAACCTCAGAACATCCACATTTCACCAGTAGTACCGAAACTCGGTCCAGTGTGACGGGGGGTGAGCCCGTCGCCACTTATAATGGACAGTGGGTACAATACATGCCTCGAAATTGAAGCATGCAGGTTTCCTTGCGATGTTTTTCTTCACCGTAAAGCCATTAGTGTTACAAATATATTACATGGTTAATTGATTATCCGCACCACCCCTGACAATTTGTCCAATGATCTAAAAATTACCCTATATTAAAGATGTATTCCAATACCTACGTTTCTCTTCAGTTATTTCTGACCTAGGTTAATGCAACAAATCAATAACACGTATGTTGTTAAGGTTGTTACAGACATATAATTTTTATTTTCATTTATTATGTAAGTCATTGTTTATTAACAAAAAAATAATCGTTCTTTTAATAAATCTAGATTTGACATTTCCTTTTTCAAACTAATAATAATTATGATAATAAAAAAATGATAATAATAATCATTAATCCCAATTTATCCCTTCCTGGCAATAGTTCAGCATCTGTCGGGAATTATCTTTTAGTGCATCTCCATGGTGTATTTAGGGATAGGCCTCGATAGGTGCATGCCATCTCACATTTAGAATAAATGGTACCAAAAAAGGCCTCTTCGTGTTGGCTTCGGCCCCATGTATGCCTCCCAAAGGACCGGGTCCCAGTGGACCCGTGCATCTTTCATGTACCAACATAATAATAATAAAACACGTTAAGCAGTCACGTTGCAGGTTCTGACCCAAGCACTTGCCTCGCGTGTTGATCGCGCGTCGCGTTTTTGCCTGCCACGAGGCTCCGCAATCCTCAATCTCTTCTTGTTCTTGATCAAAAACAATCCTTGAGATTGGGATAGATACTCCCATAAACTACTTGGCACAGGCGGAAATGCGGTGCTAACGCACAAGCAAGAGTCCATTAATTATTTAAAAAATATATATATGTATGTTAAAATACCAAGTAAATTATACTTCTAAGTATGTAATTGACAACATTTCATTTTAATAAAGGTACCAAAATAAGAAAACCATTTGGAGATTATGTGATTTTTCTATTGTATTTGACAGTTTTTATTTTTAATATTATTGCGGCTAAGGTATCTTAGCCATAAATCCTACGTTTTTCAGAAAATTCAAAAGTAAATTAAAATAGAAATATCGGTCAAAAATTAAAATCGGAAAAATACGTATCTCTTATTTTTAACCAATTTTCAATATTTTTTATTAAAACCAGGTGGTTAAAAAAATGTAATGTTGTCAATTCCACCTGGCAGCCCTGTATAGATGTGAGGATAGAAAGTGCTAGGTAAGATAATATAACAGATAACTAATTGATTGTTCCGCCAGTTACAGTAATAATCCCTTACTGGGATCGGCGCGGCACGTAATAGCCAGTAACTATCGTCCGTAGTGGAATACCGTGCAAATGGCCCATTGTTTCTGCTAATTATCTTGTTATCTGCCTTTTTAGTTATTTCATAGTAGTCTTAATATGTATTTAAAATTATATTTATTATTGTAATTATACAACGTGTTAATGAATTAACGCAAAACTAGAAAGTAGTTGGTTTAGAATCGACAGCAGAATCGAATTATCATGGTTTCAACATAGGTAATTTTTTTCAAAATATTAAGTAATTTGTATGTAAAATTAAAAATTTACTGAACACGATCTCAACCCACCGCTTGGGCACTCTCACCCTACTTACTACCAATACAAGATTCTCAAAATGTATCCATGAGCATGTTAGCGCTTTCGTTCATTGCTGAAATGATAACAAATCATTTTTGTCTCAAAACTTAAAAATGCGAATAACTTTAAATTTTATCTATCAAAATAATGACATTATTGTTTCAATCTAATTATTTTGTTATAAATCAGTTGGAGTGTATGAGGTTTTGCGCTTATTCATGAACACGTTGTATAAGGTGTTACAAAAATACAAATAAACATTTAAGGGGGTTGTTTAGACCATCAAACTGAACAAATTTCAATATGGGACCGATATCGAATCGCGAAAAAAAACGGTTGTTCCATACTAAACTACAAACCTACTCGAGCTAGTATGTATGGGACAGCTGGTTTTTTTTTTTCGCGATTTTGATGTTGGTCCCGTAGTGAAAGTTGTTCAGTTTGATGGTCTAACCAACCGCCTTTAAAGTTTTAAATGTTTATTTTTACTTTAGTAATACCTTAGTATTTAGTAGTTAAAAGGCAAGGAAGATCTTTAGTAGAGAAGGAGAGGAACACACAGACTTTTCTCTTCTATTCTTAAGACAAGGGCATGTCACTGAGTTAGACTTACCACCACCGTGGTCACAGAATAACTAGTACCTACCGGTACAGAAGAATAACTTCGAAAACAGATTTTAATAAATAGCGACTCTCTCTACCGAGAATGATTATCAACCGAAAATTGTACTAAATCGTAAACTCGTTAGTTAAATTCATTAACACCGGGGCCTCCCGTATTCCAAAGTCAAAACTATTTAAATTCCAGCAAAAAAATGAAATAGCGAGGCTATTTAAGAATCGTTAAAATATTTCAATCGGCATTCTTCAGTCCAGAACAAATGTTTATATTTGTTATTTCGGGAGGAGTGTGGCGCAACTTTAGAGCACATGACCTCGCGGACCGAGTTGACGAGCATTGACAGGCGAATGTCACACTTTTGATAAGCTATGTGACAATGTGTAGTGTGTGTTGTAGATAATTCTATTGTTGAAAAATCCCTAAAACTCCCCTTAAACAATTTTTAAGGGGAATTTTAGGAATTCCCTGAGGAATTTGTCTCGCTACAAAGTTGGTTACAATACTTTTCAGGTATTGGAGATTATGAAATCTTTCAATTTGGAAAAATGTATGTTATTCTAATGATACGTACTGATATAGTTTTTAAGAATATTATTACTTCAGTGGTTTAGGCGTTGTCTATCAGTCAATCACTGAACTGTTTTATAAGTAGATATATATATATTTTGTGGGTATTAATTAATTAGTATAAAATAAGAATTTTTATAATAATAAAACACAATTCGACAAAAAAGGAAGACATAATAATTAGGTTAACATATTATTTAAAAAACCGCTTGGTTAAAACAATGCATAGTTCCCTGCCTATCTACTCGCAATATACAATAATAAATTGTAAAAAATTAGTAAAATTTAAATAGGGGTACTTGACAACTAGTCAAATGCGCTTTGTATGAAATTTGTACTCAATTCTGAGTTGTGACGTCATCAACATTTCATTACTTTTTAAAGTTTATCTTATTATTAAAAATAGTATTCAAGCTAAAAAATCAATGAAAATGGAAGTTTAGCGTTATTTTCTAACCTTCTTTTATTGAGAAGATAAAAATAAAATAAATCGTATGTAGTCAAACACCCAATTGCAAAAAAATAATTAATAATACATTACAATATACTATTTATACACTAATTTCAGATAGTGTAAAAAAGCTAAAAAAATATGAAAAATAAAAGCTCACCTCAGATGGAAGGACTGAAGAGACAATCCTTGGTAACCGAATTCACAAATATTACACCGCCTAAACTACGGTCGGTCTACGATATACTATACTAGGTTCTGTTTAATTTACTGCCCATAATAACTTATGGATTATTTTATTAAATTCTATGTCATTATAGTGATTTTGGCGCGAACCTTCCTGCGCGGGCGTGCGGGCCGGACTGCGCGTGCGACCGCATCTGACGTCACCGGGCCTAATATAGTCCTCCGGTTCTTTCAACCGACTTTTCCTCTCAATCGGTTCTCTCAGACGTATCTAAGGTTCACTGTTGCGTGTATTACAGTGGCTGTTAGGCTGTTAGGTGTATGAAGGTAGTGAAATGTCGGCGGTGCGCGGTGTTATTTTTGCCGGCGATTTTCGTCGCTTTCCGCGCGCACGCGTGTCTTAAAACGGCAATACGAGCTGCGCGGGCGCTGCCGCTTTGTTTACTTGGGAAAATTATTAGGAAGAGTTTTTTAATCGTTAGATAAACATTTTTACAAATATATATTGAGTATATATTTGATTCATAACAAATTACAGATAATAAATGTTGCATTGCGTAAATCTGCGCAAAATCCACAGACCGTTTGGACGTCGCAAAGCCTGGAACCCTCACGTTCGAAGCTTATGCACTATACTACTATACTCCATTTCAAATAGCAACGAAATTAAAAGGCTATTTTGAATTACAGAAACAGTGATTTGTAACACTTCCTCTCACTTATTCTTATAACAGTTTAATTAAAGTTCATGATATGTCGGATAGTATGTCGTTCTCATAAATAAATTTTATTTGCAAATCAAAATGTGTAGGAAAATCTTTTCGTCCTTATTTGAAATGAAGTATAGCTACTGCATAATAAATGTCAAATTAAAACGATCTAACTGGCTCGTTCAAGGATCACTTTTTATTTTCTTTATTGATTTATTTCGTTCAGCAGTTATTGAAAGCGGCGTCTATGTGGCTTAATTGTCTGTGGTAAAAGCACACGAGAGGTTAAGATTTTACCATTACATATAATCTTTATTCATAGTAGATAGTCATAAAAACCTAACTAGGTACCATATCAAGACATTCTGTGCCAAGACGGTTTTGTACTCCGATCACATATAGGGTCCAACTTAATATGCTGACACTTTTTTAAGGGGATGATCAGACCGTCAAACTGAACAACTTTCTCTATGGCACCAATATCGAAATAGCGAAAAAAAATCAGCTGTCCCATACATTTGGCTCGTCATTTAGGTTTGCAGTTTTGTATGGAAGAGCAGATTTCTTTTCGCGATTTTGATGTTGGTGCCGTAGAGAGAAAGTTGTTCAGTTTGACGGATCATCTCCTTAAAAAAGTGGCAGCATATTAAGAAGGGCCCAATACAACGTGTTAATGAATAAGCGCAAAACCTCATACACCCCAATTGATTTATAACCAAATAATTAGATTCAAACAATAATTTCATTATTTTGATAATTAACCTTTGAAGATATACGCATTTTAAGTTTTGAGGCAAAAATGATTTTTTTATTATTTCAACAATAAATGAAAACGCTAACGTGCTCATGTATACTTTTTAAGAATCTTGTTTTGGTAGTAAGTAGGGTGAGAGAGCCCGAGCGGTGGGTTGAGATCAAGTTCAGTAAATTTTAAATTTTACAAAAAAATTATTTAATATTTTGAAAAAAATATCCTGTGTTGAAACCATAATGATTCGATTCTGCTCTCGATTCCAAACCAACTACTTTCTAGTTTTGCGTTAATTCATTAACACGTTGTATATATAAATAAATAAACTATTTATTAGTAAGCATCCAAGCATTTTTTGCAAGTTTTTTGTTCGAGTTGGCCATTGCAAGAAAGGTTCGTATAAGAGTATAACCAAAGTATGTATAACACTGCGACCATTGCTGGTATCTTGGATAAGCTATATGTCAAGATTGACAGTCGAAGTTAAGAAAGCGTCATGATTGTTTTGTAGGCAAATACTTCGTCATGATTTGTATGCAAATACGAGGTTATGACGTCACTTCTCTTATATATGCCTCTGGCTCTAATCGTACATTTTAAACACTTATATTTCAGTTATTTAAAAGACATTCAAAAATTAATTTAACTTTAGTGTTTAAGATATCAAACAACGACAAAAATGATGTACCTTCTTTTCCTATGACAATTCCATACGAAAAGAAGAAGATATCAAACAGGTTTTAAAAAGAAAAAAAAATTATGCTCACGACTATATTCCCCGAGGGGGTAGTCAGAGATATTCTGAAACCTCAGAACATCCACGTTTCACCAGTAGTACCGAAACTCTGTCCAGTGTGACGAGGGGGGTGAGCCCGTCGCCACTTATAATGGACAGTGGGTACAATACATGCCTCGAAATTGAAGCATGCAGGTTTCCTCACGATGTTTTCCTTCACCGAAAAGCCAGTGGTGTTACAAATCGTACATAAATTCCGAAAAACTCATTGGTACGAGTCGGTCTGAACGGGGATCGAACCATCGCCTCCTGCACGGCAGGCAAGGTTAATAATCACCACTGGCTTTTCACGGAAAAAAAATTTCATCGTCCTAATTTCTCTTTATTAAAATTCATACAGCGCTACTTCATCATACGTGTACGCACTACGCACACACGTGGCGTGGTGATGACGTCACAATACATATTTCTGTCACCGGTCACGTGATGGCAGTGCATCGTCCTGGCAGTGGTCAGTTGTCGGAATTACAATGTTTGTCTGAGTCTGACGCTGTGCTTTTGTTTGGATTGTTCGTCGTTGTTTTCAGACGAATACAAACTGATTTTGAATTATCACTGAGTCAATAGGCTACTTGACAACTAGTCAAATCAGCTACTCTTTATCGGACGTCAAAACGTGCGCTTTGCATGAAATTTGTACTCAATTCTGAGTTGTGACGTCATCAACATTTCATTACTTTTTAATGTTTGTCTTGTTATTCTAGCTAAAAACTCAATGAAAATGTGAGTTTAGCGTTATTTTCGAACCTCTTTTTATTGAGAAGATAAAAATAAAATATATGGTAAGTAGTCAAATACCCAATTGAGTCATGTAATCATCTTTCTGATCGATCGATGGTTACAATGGTTTTATGGAAACTTCATAACAACCACGACCAGTTTCAACAGTCTTTTTTTCAATCAGTTGAAGATTCCCGGGTACCCGGAAACCAGAAGAATAAAATTGAAGGCTGGGCCACACAGAATGCGACTGCGGAACGGCTGCGGGTCGGCTGCGGGCCGGCTTTCACACAAAACAAAATTTCATCGAATAGCCGTGTTGGTCCAGTGGCGTGCCTGCTGTGCAGGAGGCGATATGGTTCGATCCCCGTCCAGGCCGACTCGTACCAATGAGTTTTTCGGAATTTATGTACGATTTGTAAAACCACTGGCTTTTCAGTGAAGGAAAAAATCGTGAGGAAACCTGCATGCTTCCATTTGAGGCATATATTGTGCCCACCGTGCCCATTATAAGGCGACGACCGCAGTGCAAGAGTACTATATCGCCGCAAAAGAATGGGTTAACATCATGAATGAAGCGCGATGTTTGCTCTATACATCTAACTCAGTTAGTTTCATCTACGTTTTTCACCGTTAGAGGGATCCAGGTGCAAGTTGATTTTAAAGAAAGCTCTGTGTTCCCTTCAATCACGTACAAATATATTAAATGTGACTCATCTAGTCTGTTCACGTGTGTACTATTTTGATTTATAGCACTACGGGTCGTTGCGACGTACGCGCACGAGTTTGTTTACCCGCCGCACGTACTGCGCGCGGACTTTACGTACAGAAATAACGTATCTTTTATTACTATATGATGAAGATATGATCACATTGGAAATTTTATCAATATCGAGTTTTATTAACTTTGGTATTAATTTAAAAGTTCTTCCATCTTTATTTTTCCAGTGAGTTTATTCGTTAACCTTTAAGGCCTCTGTCTCGAATTTTGCGGGCAGCGGGGCGGCGGCGGCGGTGGCGGCGGCGGCGGTGGCGAAAACGCTGTTTTCGAGAACCGGTCCATTTGAATTTACGCATAAGATCCCGCCACCGCCGCCGCCGCCCCGCTGCCCGCAAAATTCGAAGCAGAGGCCTAATAGATTAGCAAAAATAGTTGATTACACACCTAGGGCAGGAAAGTAAGAAAGGTCTCAGATCACATGTAATTGTTGGCGGATGCGAAGCCGAGGTCAACAAACATGTGATCTGAGGCTTTCTTATTTACTGCCCGAGGTGTGTCTACTGTTTTTCTCCTCGACGAAATAATATTTTAAAATGAAAGAATTGCAGATATTTTTAATAAAATAACGTCGTTTTTCGGTTTGTCCAGTGACGTCACTGGAAAACCTGTGAACTCCTTGGTAAACTGAAAATCAACTTTAAAAAAATTTCCGTTATGAAAAAAAATCCTTTCACAATGTCAGAATTTGACATTTGATGTTGCCGTTTATGTGCTGTAGTCAAAGAGATTATACCGAATAGAGTGAGCCATACCAATTGTAAAGTGTCCAGTTTTTTGACGTTTAGGTTTGAGTGTGTGGTGTCAAGTAGTATGGACAAAAGGCACCAAGTGACATATGGCCTTATGTTTACGGTCACTTTTCACACACACTAGCTCAAAAAAAAGTGGACAAGTGGACAACTGCATAAACAAATATCTATAGTTCCATCTCCTTCTACTATTAAATATCATAAGACAAAAGAGACTAACTACAATCGTAAATTTATGCGGACTCTATGGAGATCCTTTCTCTGAGGCTGTAGTATATTCCTTGGTTTCCAGCATAGAGTTTTTTAAATAAAGTAGCATAATAAATCTTTCATTAATGTTCTATTCACAACTATTAATATTGAATTATAAAGATGATTTCTCATTATAATTTTAGTGCAAGTTCTCCATTAAGCTTATAACAAGCCATCGAGAGTATGTCACGTACCTGTTTGACGGAGACCTTCCCGGCGGGCTCGGTGACGTAGCTCTGCATGCCGGCCATCAGCACCGTCGCGCCGAGGAACTTGTTGAGCAGCGCGCGCGCCTCCGCGTCCTCCGCGCTGTCGCCCTCCTGGATCACTGCGGGACGACGGGGGAGGTCACTTGTATGTTACAATACTTGCCTGATATTTTATCTTAAGGGGCAATAGGTTCAGACGAATATTTTCCATGAGAAACGCGATTTCCCAGCCCTCCGAAAACTGCGTGCGTGTGCCGTATTTTCGATTATAAAGAATTAACAAAAGTTCTTTTTAAGATTTTTTTAAATAATTTCACCAGATAAACTAATGATGATTATGTGAGTATAAATACCAAAAATGGGAAATTATTTTAAGTTCGTCTAAAACGATTTTCTTTTAAATACATGAAAATGTGTCATCTTTGTGTCGATTTTCTATCGAAGTAATTCCAATCGTGTATTCAATTTATGATTTTTAAATAAACTATCCAAGAATACTGAGGGATGACTTTGGTTTCGGTAAATTGTATAAATCTAGTCGAAAAATAAAAGATGCCTTATTTGGTTAGTATTAAAAATATAACCAGACTTCGTTTGTATGGAGCGTGTGCTAAAATTGAAAGTTTGTTTTTACATGGGCAAGTAGCCCGAAACACTCCTTTGTAACATTATAACCTTAAGATTCCTTCCAAATATGCTGACAGTTTTTCCAGGCAATGATCAGACCATCATACTGAACAACTTTCTCTATGGGATCAAAGTCGTAATCGAGAAAAAAAATCTGCTGTCCCATATACATCTGCATTCCTACTCGACTAAAATGTATAGGACAGCAGATTTTTTTTTCGATTTCGGTGCTGGTCCCATAGAGAGAGTTGTTCAGTTTGATGGTCTGATCATCCTGTCCAAAAAAGTGTCAGCATGTTAAGAAGGACCCTATATAGATTTATTTGCAAGACATATGAACCCCTCACCAATATCAGCATTCTTCATCCTAGTAAGTATGTCCTGTACGCCGGTGACCTTGGTGCTGCTGTCGAGGAAGGAGCGCTCCTGCGTCCTGCAGACGCCGGCGCCGCCGCTGACGCTGGTGGTGCTGGTGCTGGTCACGGTGGTGGTGTGGAGCGCGTCGGGCTGGCCGCGGGACACCACGGTGCTGTCCTCCACCGAGGCGAGGCTGTGCGCGCTGTCAGCACGACCCAGACCTGGTGGGAGGGTGTTATAATTCATAATAATAATAATACCCAGAGTTCCTTTGAGCCAGGTGGGTTCCGAGGGGCGGAGAACATTTAAACCTGTTTTTGTTGTATTACTGATGAAGCGTGAGGTGGATTTTGGTTAGGTAAGTTGACGAAGCATGTTGCGGATCTCTATCTGTTTATTTAAGGTTTTGACGAAGCATGTTGCTGATTACCGGCTGTTGGCTGACTACTTATTTTGTGTAGACATTAACGAATTAGTTTGTTCTTCAATAAAATATTGTATAATATTAATTCATTTATTAATTGTTAATTGCACACGTTACATAGGATGGTATTGTGGAGGAACTACTGTGGAAGGTTCCTCCGGTGAAAAGGGAAGATCTTCCGCCAGGCTAGGTGTGAAGCCTGGGGACCGGCCGTGGTCCAACAGATCTTAGTTGGACCTTGTATATATATCGAATCTCTGTGATTATTTCTCTTGCGCGATTCATGTCTTGTATACGATTGTGAACCTTATGTGTAGCGGCTAACGGGTTACCAATGTGACGTCGCAAGTTGTCTTTACGTACACATTTGCGAGTCCGACCGTAGCGCCATCTGTTAGCTTCGTTGCTATAACTTGTGGGTGTTGACATCTGTGGCAAGTCCCCACAGTACTCCCCCCTCAGACCGGAGGTCGTTGAGTTGTTCGAAGTGTGCAGTCTTGTATCCATGTAGGTGCAGGGCTCCAGTCAAGTGAGTCTGACGAGCGATATGCTGCGTGTGTGTGCATCGGTCAGGGAGATCAGGCCTGATGTGATGCGAGCGAGTGACAGGCGTGGAGAAGGCGAGCAGAACTGCCACGTGGAGGTGAGCTCAGATACGTGGGCTGCGGGAGATCCTTCTATACAGACGCTGACTGTCGTTGAGGAAGCTGCAGGCCCAGGAAGCGGTGTGAAGACAGCTGCGATGGACCTGGTGCGGGCTTCGGGTTGATGGCGTGTGACTGCTGCTTGTTTTTGACCTGGTCGAGGGGTGTGAAGGATTTTGTTGATGCTGGTTGCTGCTCTGTGTTGGTGCTGCTCTGCGGTGTTCAGGTTGCGATGTTCTTTGTCGAGGGTCACCACTGTGGAGGAACTACTGTGGAAGGTTCCTCCGGTGAAAAGGGAAGATCTTCCGCCAGGCTAGGTGTGAAGCCTGGGGACCGGCCGTGGTCCAACAGATCTTAGTTGGACCTTGTATATATATCGAATCTCTGTGATTATTTCTCTTGCGCGATTCATGTCTTGTATACGATTGTGAACCTTATGTGTAGCGGCTAACGGGTTACCAATGTGACGTCGCAAGTTGTCTTTACGTACACATTTGCGAGTCCGACCGTAGCGCCATCTGTTAGCTTCGTTGCTATAACTTGTGGGTGTTGACATCTGTGGCAAGTCCCCACAGTATCATTAATTTGTGGTACAGCAATCTGCCTCTTCAAGGCATTCAATGTCATATAATTTTTATTAAATATTTTACAATGTCAGAAAGCGAAATTTATTTAGAAATATTAATTAATGAAGTTTACTGTGTTTAGGATAGGTTACAATCTTAGTTATTATCATAATTTTATGAAATTAATATTAATTTACAAAATAGTACAATTATCAAAAATCACAACCTTCATTTAAAAATTCCTTTATCATTTGTCAAGAAGCCATTCCGTGAGTTTCCTTTTAAATAGCTTGGAGGGACAAGTTAGAATACTCTTCGGGATGTTATTATATATCCGTACAGCCATACAGTACGCATTATTTCTGTATAGTTCTATTCTGGCACGGGGCAGATAAAGCCGGTGTTTATGGGTTAGTGGTGTACCGAATCAGGTAGTACTCGAGTACTGATTCAAATACTTTATAGGTACTGGCAAACTCGAGTATGCGGATGCACACATGACCCGAAACTATCAGTAAAATGTACATTTTCAATTGTTTATACAGGATGTAAGTGACAGCTTAGCTTTACTGAAACGGTGAACCACCAAACTGAACAACGTTCACTATGGAGCCTACCTCAGGAAACGCAAAAAAAAATCTGCTGTCCCATACATTTGACTTGGGTAGGTACAGTTTTGTATGGGACAGCAGATTTTTTTTCGCGTTTCCTGAGGTAGGTTCCATAGTGAAAGTTGTTCAGTTTGGTGGTCTGAGTTCACCGTTTCAGTATTTGCTAGGCTGTCACTTACACCCTGTATAAACAATTGAAAATGTCAATTTGACTGTTAGTATGATAGTATATTCAGGTTAGGAATAAAACCGAGATATTCTTCTAATATTCTTTTATTTGCACAATAAGAAAACGCCATACATTCACAGTGAACAAGGACGAAGGAAGTGACCGATAGCGACACCTACCGGTGACAAAATTAAGTACTACACAAGGGACAAAGAATCTGCCCATACAGCCACATCTTAGGGTGTTTTTAAATTTAACTCAACACTCCCACTAAATTTCAAATACATTAGATCAGATTCTTTATCCACAACTATTACTTACAGTTTACATAAGAATTACAAAATACTAGTTATCTGTTCCCTTAGAAATACAAATCTTTGAGTAGGCAATGGTTTTGTAAGAATGTCTGCTAACTGGAAATTACTCGGAACATATTTAATTTCAATTAAACCATGCTCTACTTTTTCTCGTATATAATTGTATTTCACATCAATATGTTTAGTGCGTTTGTGGTAAACAGGGTTGTGAATCAGTTTAATAGCACTCTGATTATCAACACATAACGTCACACAGTTATGGAATTCTCCCAAATCACATAAAAATTGTTTCAGCCAGAGAGCTTCTTTCGCAGCTTCACAGGCAGCTACAAATTCTGCTTCAGTAGTAGAGAGAGCAATAGTCTTTTGCTTCTGACTTGACCATGTTACAGGACCTCCATTCATTAAGTAAATGTAACCGGTAGTCGACTTCCTTGTATCAATATCACCAGCAAAATCGGAATCAGAATAGCCGATCAAACTATTGCTGTCTCCATATCTTATACACAAATCCTTACTATTACTTATGTACCTTATCACTCTTTTAAGAGCATTAACATGTTGCATACTTGGGTTATTTATATATCTACTTAACACATTTACAGTAAATGATATGTCTGGCCTTGAGACTGAACACAAAAACAATAATGAACCTATTGCTTCTCTAAAAGGAAAGTTTACAACCTCATCATCATCATTCTTTGTAATAATAACATTTACATCTGCGGGAGTACTTGCAGGGTTGGCATCACACATATTAAACCTTTTTATAATTTGTTCAATATACTTTTTCTGATGTATACAAATACAGTTCTCAATTTTACTTATTTCCATGCCCACAAAATATGATAATTCTAACACTTTTATTTGGAATTCCTGTCTCAAATAATCAATAATGTTTGTTATCAGTTGGTCACTTGGTGACAGAATAAGTGCATCATCTACATAAATTATTAGAATAGCTTTTACATTGTTAAAACTTCCAATATAAACACAGTTGTCAGCCTGAGATTGAATAAAATCATATTTCTTTAAAAATTCAGTAAACTTTTTATTCCAGCATCTGGATGCTTGCTTTAACCCATACAACGACTTGTTCAATCTCAAAACTTTATCCCTAGCTACAGTCACACCATCAGGAATTTCTAGATAAATTTCCTCATTGAGGTCCCCGTTTAGAAAGGCAGTCTTAACATCAAACTGTTTAACTTTTAAATTGTACTTAGCAGCAAGACTAAGAAGTATTCTGATAGAATCATACCGAGTAGTCGGTGAAAATGTTTCCTGATAGTCTAACCCTTTTACCTGAGTGAATCCTCGGGCACATAAACGAGCCTTGTAACGTGTGATTCTCCCGTCAACATCACTTTTTACTGCAAACACCCATCTAGATGTTATAGTCCTTTGATCTATTCGTTTAACAGGACTCCAGGTCTGATTTTCTTCATGGGCAGCCAGTTCTTCTTCTATAGCCTTGGACCATTCATTTCTCTCTGGAGAATTTACTGCCTCTTCATAACATGTTGGTAATATCATCTCAACAATGTTTGCTTCCAAATTTCTATTTCTTCGGGGTCTCAAGTTAATATTGTTACGTACAACATCTTCTAACTCCTGTGACGGTTCATATGTAGTATCATCACTACCGCAGCTAATCAAACTATCCTCATTTGATGAACCTTCTGGTGATGTACTTTCTTCATTCTGAGGAATTACAATGTTTTCTTCTTCATTTCGATCTTCGTTTATACATATTCTTGCAATATTCTTTCTGATGTCTGGAATTTTATTTTCATCAAAATTTACATTTCTTGATATTTTTATTTGTTTTGTTATCGGATCAAACATTCTGTAGTTACTATTATCATAACCTACTAATATCATCTTCTCACTTTTCTTTTCGAGTTTAGTTCTCAACTGATCAGGAATATGGACATAACCTTCACATCCAAACACCTTTATGTGTTCCAAATTTGGTTTTACACCATTCCAATTTTCAAACGGAGTTTTATTGACCGTCTGACTAGAGGAAGTTCTGTTCAATAAATATACTGCACAGTTGATGGCTTCCGCCCATAAACTCAATGGAGTATCTCGTGCATACAACATTGATCTAGCGCTTTCAACTATGGTTCGCATTTCCCTCTCAGCACGTCCATTCTGCTCCGGGGTGTATGGAGCAGTACATTCATGGATTATACCCTCCTTATCCATAAACTCTTTAAAGGCATTATTTACATATTCTCTGCCATTATCAGTATGTAATATCCTCACATTATGTTGAAACTTATTGTTTATAATAGCATTATACCTCGTAAAGTATTCCAAAGCCTCACTCTTGTTCTTCATGAAATATACATGCCGATAACTAGTTGCTGCGTCTTTAAATAATATAAAGTATCTCATACCTCGGATCGATGTGTGACTCATGGGTCCGCATACGTCGCTGTATACTAAGTCACCTGGCTGTAGTTCTCCTCGAACAGACTTCTTAAACGGTAAACGGCTTTGTTTTCCATATGCACACGCTTCACATGTAAAGTCTATATTCTTGTCGTTGATTTTTAGTCCATCAACTACACTGTTAGCACTCATATTTTTAATTTCCTTGAGATTTACATGTCCTAGTCTCTCATGCCACACTTTCAGATCACTTTGAACCAAGTTACACATCTCAGGAATCACTGTCTTTATGTTTAGTTCATACAAGTTATTATTTTTCAATGTTGCACTCATGACCATTACATTGTCTTTGTAAATAGTAGCACTGGTGTTCTTCTTAACAATTGTGAAACCTTTACGCATCACTATGCCCTCCGAAAACAAATTTCTTCGTAAATTAGGCACATACAGTACTTCATCTAGTATACTGTTCTCCCACTGACCATTGACATATCGTTTAATCAAAACATTTCCTTTTCCTAATACTTGTAGGGTCTGTAGTGTACAGCAATAAAGAGTAGTTAATGTGGAAAGCGCCGTTAGCGCCATCTATCGGCAGGTGCGGTCTATGGTGAATATCTATCGTGCATTCGCTTGGTATTCACTCACCGACCGCCGTGCCGTGCGGACGTACGCCTAGCCACATTCACTAGTGAATACTATATCTGTGTTTTATTATTATACATCAACCTCAACCAACCCTGTAGAAAAGGTGTATTCTACATTGGCGACGACGGGATTCGAAATTCACGTGAGTAAAGTGCTTATTAGTTTGTTGAGTGTTGAAAAATTTTAAAATTCAAATTGCGTTTGCGTATAAACGCCACTAAGCGTTTTATTTATTTGCTACACAATCGAAGACGGTGTCTGCTAGCGTTGTTTTGTTTGTTGCCTACAGTTACACAGTGTTAAAAACAAATATTTCAAAAAGAAAAGTAAATATAGTTTTCAATCCCGATTGGAACTCGATTTGATTTGATTATGCTCACGACTGTATTCCCCGTAGGGGTGGTCAGAGTTATTCTGAATGAAGCCTCGGAACGTCCACGTTTCGCTAGTGGTCTGTCGAGCTCTGTCGAGTGTGACGGGAAGTGAGTGAACCGAGCCGTTAAATCGATTTATTTGGAATTACCTACATACTGTGTTTCTTTTCCCGGATGTCGACTGCCGAGTGCTGGAGGAAAGAGGGGAGACTCGAGACAGGAGGAAGGTGTGGGACAACACGTGACGACTACGCCTACGATGAACAAACGAACGCCAGCTTGGACATCAATCTTTAAGGTCACGTGATCATTCCTTATTCTTCTTATCGAGTTTTTCTGACCGCCTTACGGCCTTACATGGGTTTTTGTAACGAGTACTACCGTGAGAGATAGTAGCCGAAACCAACGGCTTAACGTGCCATCCGAAGCACGGAATCATCTTTCTTTTTAGACAATGAGGTGATTCGGCCTGCAATGTCCTAACCAACTGGGGAGGAACGCACGAATTGAGATGTCACTAGGTGTCCCCCGTGGGAATCGAACAGGCTAGTCATGTTGTAGTGTAACCATGATATGCTAAGTGAGTTTATTTCGATAGCTATTTATGCCTAGTGACGCATTACGAAATTATGCCAATGTTTATGCCATAATACCAGGTTGGCGTAGAATTAAACATTCTGCGTATTGACCATTATGCGGATCGAACATTCTACGTATTAATATTCTACGGATCGAACATTCTGCATAATGAACATACAGATTTCACAAAATCAAAATAGTAATCGTCTGTTCTATTTCAATTCAACCCTCAATTGTACCAACATAATTTGTTACCGGAACTTATTTGTCGTATCCTATAATTTATAAATTTGAAATCCAGTTCAGTGACCTTACGTTGATGTTATCTTTGCAACATTGTTGTTAGGGTCATATGGATACAATTACCCCAGTACAGGTGAAACTAATTCGTTTCTTTTGCTATTTAAGCAAAGAATTGGATGTTCGATCGATTCGATTTTCAGTCAACCTGAATCTTGTACCTCTTATAATACCAAACGGTACCAAAAAGCTATGCAATCTTATGATCAAACCTATATTACGAAACGTACTGTAACTTAAGGTTGAAGATCGGATTGCGGCCTGAAAATGATCAGGTGATTTCATATTAAATTGAGTGTTTCTGAAGTACCTGCCTACCCACATTTTAACAAAGAACACTCATCTCTGTTGAGAGTAGATTACAGATAAACCTTAGTGATTCAAGCATCATAACTGAACCGATAATACTGCTTCGAAATTTTGTTCTCAGATTGTATGTTCCTAGATGTCACAGGGAAACCAGCCTCCAACAGGACCACTGCCAAGGCGCCGATTGAACCATACCTACTTGCTTCAGTGCATAATAAAGAGAAAATGTCTTCAATTAATAGCTAAGAGTTTTGAAATGGTCAGGGCAATTACTCTCATATTGTCAGTCAGCTTGTAGCTGTTTAATCAGTTGCCATATATAACAAATAATTATTACAACGCACAGCTGGTCATTCAATTGACATAAGCAGCTTTTAGCTGGTCATTCAATTCGATTTAGCAACTTGTAGCTGGTCATTCAATTGACATTAGCAACTTTTAGCTGGGCATCAAATGCTGTCAAATCAAACAATTTTACTATCAGCAGCTTGTAGTTGGTCATTCAGATGACAAGTCAAATAATTAATAATATAATTATTAGCAACTTGCAGCTGGTCATTCAATTGACATTAGCAACTTTTAGCTGGGCATCAAATGCTGTCAAATCAAACAATTTTACTATCAACAGCTTGTAGTTGGTCATTCAGATGACAAGTCAAATAATTAATAAAATAATTATTAGCAACTTGCAGCTGGTCATTCAATTGATAAAAACAACTTTTATTTCACTATCAGCAGCTTGTAGTTGGTCATTCAAATGACAAGTCATATAATTATATATAAATCATTATTGGCAGCTTGTATAGTTGGTCATTCAATTGACATTAATTGTGCTATGCTATACATGATTATGCTTAGTTACGCAAGGAAACTCTAAAGGTATTAATGACGTATTGCAATATCAATACTCAATATTCAATATTTTATTGCATTCCATAATGTACAACAAGATGTTAACTTATAAGCTATAAGATCATTATGGACCCTGTAGGGCACAGCAACTATGAACATTACAAATGAGTAGGTAACTTATGTGGTGTGGTCTTGTTTGTATAGATTAATTATGTATCTTACCTAGTCACTGCAGGCACTTCACTGCACTGTTACTTTATTCATTTGTATGTGTTAAAGTACACTATACTGTACTTGAACCAAATCGGTTAATCATCAGTACCCTACCTGTAGGTATACGATTATATAGATAAATTATTATCATATTTTAAATGTACAATATATTTCTAGTGCCAAATAGTCTTCTATAATATTACGCCACGCAATAAAGTCGAAACAACAGTTGCACATAATTCATGTTCATTTAATTAAAAATAGTATTATTTTCCTAAAGCTTACCCAATGATATATATTTATGGTTTTTAGAAGGAAAACATTATTAGTGTAAATATATTTAAAAGTACCTAATATTTTAGGTATATACTTATACTTTATTCCAAGAAAGGAGGACAATATTTAATTATTTTCCTATTCCTATTTAGCTTTCTGGCCAATTCTGATTGCCAAATGCAATTAGTTTATTGGATAAATATACTATCCGACCTTTGACTAATTATTATAAGGACTAGCCTTGCGGTAGCATTTCCCCTCTGCCACGGTATAAGCACAATTGATCTTGTGCATTTACATTCAATTTCACACCTTATCACTAAACGAGACAGCCTATAATTGCGAAATAATAACTTCGAACTTAGAACGTTTGGGGTTCACACGAGACTACTTTTCATGATTTTTATCATTCAAAATTAGAATCTAAAGTTATGGGGAATAAAATCTAAAGTTGCGGATTTCATGTTACCTCGCCCCCCGCAAAAAGTGGCAGAAATGTTTGTTAGTAGAATTACACGCGTAACCAGTCCACATATAAATAGTCAAAGTATCCGACATATCTTGGAGGTTCAAAAGCTGTTCTAGGAATTAGTGAGAGTAAGTGTTTCAAATCTCTGTTTCTGTAATGCAAAATAGCCCTAAAATTTCGTTGCTGTTTTGTATGGAGTATAGGTATATCTTACATTTCTTTTTATTTCGTGGCGTATCATGTAGCTAACAACTAGTTCCTAATTTGGTCATCATGTCGCGTTAATTTTGATGTTGTTATAGAAATATGGAGGTATGTAAACAAACCCAATTACAAAACTACTCTTTGTAAATTACCAAAGATCTCTTCATTGGAATTGTAATAATAAATATTGCAATGACCGAGATACATTTTAACTACAGATAACATGATACAGTTTTGCTCTAACGGATGTTGATATGAAGTTGTTGAAATGTATGTATAGGAGTTATTAACTATACCAAGTTAATCATTGTTGAACTGTAGTAATTATTTTGCCCATTTATAAATCTGATTCAGAATACTGCTTTAGTGACTGAATAGGTATTGTAGACAAAATAACTCCCTCATAGGGTAGGTCACCATCAGACCCTTTGATACATCAATCTTCGTGAGTAGGTACCAAGATAGCGGAATAAAATCCCAGGTTTCTAGTCTAGCAGACTGTTGTAGTAGGCTAAACTTCTTTTGTATTTTAGGTGTTTATGGACGGAATGATTTAACAAATGGTAAAAGAATGACAAGCCTTTCATCCACATAAAATTCAGTCCAATTTCAGGAACAACCAAAGCATAGCATATCTAATGGGGTAGATCTTTTACAGACCAAAGGGGAAATAGAAGAATAAGATTTAGTCGAAATTCATCTCACTATGGATGCCCAATTCGCCCCAAGGCAGGGGAACTCGGGGCACAGGAGAAGTAAATGAGACATGCGCATTAGATTGCGAGAAGCCAGCCGGAAAATTTAGTTACGAATGTGCGGTGTATTCAATTAAAAGTAGCCCTGCATTTAATTACGGGTGCATTTAATTGCGTATTTGTTATGTAATTGCGTCGCTGTCAAAGAAAAGCATTAAATTGGATCAAAGATCATTCAATTGCGACTGCGCATTAAATTGCGAATATGTATTTGTTATTTAATTGCGTCGCTGTCAAAGAAAAGCATTCAATTGGATCAAAGAGCATTCAATTGCGACTGTGCATTAAATTGCGAATCTGTTAAGTAATTGCGACGCTGTCAGAGAACAGCAGCAAAGGTCAAAGAGCATTCAATCGCGATGTTGATATCGTCAACATGTTTTAATGTTTTGAATGCAATGAAAAGTTAAATTATTACGATTATTATTTCAATTTAGGTATCAACATTTTATTTGTATATTTTGAGTAAAATACCTATTTAAACTGATCCAATAAATAGATACTGCTGATTTGTCAAAACTAGTCTCTATGCAACATTCATGAATTAAAATGTATTATACAGTACTTCTTATGATTCTTTAGTTATGTATTATGTATTTTAAGTAACTACTGAACATAGCTGACAACAAAATCGACCTAGTGTACCTTACCGTGTATTGTTGTTAGTCAAAGTTATATCAGCATTCATGCAGGTATAATACACATCAAGTATTTATATTTATTATAACCAATAACAATATTCAATAATTCAGAGAATAGCCAGGAATAGTCGTATTGATAACTTATAGTCTTTGCGAAGGTTAATAAAAATAAGAAAAAATAAAACCTGGAAAAGCTAGTGATAAAGATTAGGATAAGTAAAAAGGTTTCTTATTTAAGAATGGTACTGTTTCTTACCAAACCTAGCTTAATATTTATTTCTGGATTTAAATTTTATGTTGTCTATCTTGTGGTGATTAAGAATTTATTTCAAATTAAGAATGAATTCAACTGAAATTTACTTAATGATCAACTAGATGTTTACTCACACTAAAGTACCTCAGAATTATTATAAAACAAGGTATACTTTACTTATCTATTTATCAATAGAAAAAAAAAACATTTTTTTTTCACAAGGATGGGTAATATACAACAGAAGTAACAAATAATTGAAATGTGTTGATACGATGAGATTGCATATTCCGTAGACATTGTTTATCGTTGAATTTAGTGTTTGACAATTTCAAATCAATATTTGAAAAATCTATTTTCTGTAAACAAAGTAGTCTCAATAAATGTTCAGTGATTTGTTTGAATGTAATAGCATTGATAACAGTCAACATGTATTGTTAATATGGTTTAAGAAATTAGTTAAACTGTGGAGTTTCTTGCGCCGCTTCTTCTCCACGGTTATACCTTCCGAAGCGGTGGCAGATTCAAGTAAATATAAAAAATTAAATTAAAACAAGAAAGAGATGTAGTGTACAGCAATAAAGAGTAGTTAATGTGGAAAGCGCCGTTAGCGCCATCTATCGGCAGGTGCGGTCTATGGTGAATATCTATCGTGCATTCGCTTGGTATTCACTCACCGACCGCCGTGCCGTGCGGACGTACGCCTAGCCACATTCACTAGTGAATACTATATCTGTGTTTTATTATTATACATCAACCTCAACCAACCCTGTAGAAAAGGTGTATTCTACAGGGTCTGTTTGTTTCCCAGGCTCAACGACTTTTCACATTCTTCAAATTCTTGAAATATTTCTCGTCTAAAGGTCATATGAGCCGATGCACCGCTATCCATTATCCAAGTATTTTCTTCTGTAGCACTGTTGCCATTATCTTCAACATTGAATGCTAGCATTGTACCTTCTTCATCAAGAGGTTTTCTAAAATTCTTCTTAGGAGCACGGCATTCATTTGCAAAATGCCCCCTCTTTCCACAGTTGTAGCATTCAAAGCGATGACGTGAGAATTTGTTTTGATTTTGATTGTTGCTTCTTTCACTACTAACGGAATCCATCGGGTTTTGTTTATTCTGTTTTCCTTTTTGATTGACAACTACAAGAGCAGTTTCATTTTCTTCTTCACATGTGATACTAGCCTCTTCATCCAAGAGACGGGCTGTCAGATTGATTATAGTCTGTTTTGTCGCATCCATCGACATCCAAGCCTGCCGAAAAGATCTATATTTTTGGGGTAATGTTCCCAAAATCTTCGTAATGATGGCTGTATCACTGAGGCTTTCACCGCACTCTTTTAGTTGTTTTGCCATGTTCTCAATTTTCGAGATGTGTTGAGCAATGCCATCACTAGGCGCCATTTTGTACTGGTAAAATCTCTCATGAATCATCATTTTCTGTAATTCGCTTTTCTGTTCATACACCGACTCCAACTTATTCATAATTTCAAGGGCAGTATCACAATTTTCCACCAGAGTTATCTGGTTTAGATCCATGGACGAAGTGATGATGAACATCGCCATCCCGTCACTTTTTAGCCATTCACTTGAGTTTAAAACTGGTTTAACAGTAGTAATATCTATACCTTTTGCCTTCAAACAACATCTTATTTGAAACTTCCACTGTTTGAAATTGTTTCCATTAAATTTATCCACATTCATTGACCTCGCCGCTTCCATTTTGAGGTTATGATGACAAAACGTGTCTTAAAAAAATCTTCTTAGAACTTGTGAAGTATCTTCTTTACTGTCTTCTGAGCTTCCTGGGCCCATAACCTATTCAGGTTAGGAATAAAACCGAGATATTCTTCTAATATTCTTTTATTTGCACAATAAGAAAACGCCATACATTCACAGTGAACAAGGACGAAGGAAGTGACCGATAGCGACACCTACCGGTGACAAAATTAAGTACTACACAAGGGACAAAGAATCTGCCCATACAGCCACATCTTAGGGTGTTTTTAAATTTAACTCAACATAGTAAACTCACCGGCGTGCGCAGAGGAGTCGCTGGAGACGCTGTCCTTCATGGTGGCGGTGCGCAGGATCAGACCCGCCTTCGGGTACGAGCTTCGCTCCGTGCGAGACGTGTCGCCTGCGAGATACAGACACAACGTTACACAACATCGAAAGGCGCGGTATATACAGAAGAGTCGTGTAGCGATGGTGGATAGTCAAAGTAACACAATTATAAACCTTATAGTACGTAGCATAGCGTCGTTTGAAGAATTACGCCCGCGCCTCCAGACAACGTCACCTGGAGGCGCGGGCGCGATATTCCTTTACGACAAAAACGACGCTATGCTACGTACTATAAGGTTTATATTGTGTTACTTAGATTATCCGCCACCACCACACGTCTCTTCTGTATTAGCCGTGGCTTATACACATGCGTTTAAATGGGGGTAGTTTAGTTTAGACCAACAAACTGACCGCAGCTCCCCTTTAAATATAGTTCTTTATGCATATCGGTTTTCGCGTGAAAAACTGAATAGGCGAGGCGTTACAATGAAAATAGTACGTTGTACTCGAATGCACTACACGCGTATAGCAATCTCGACAAAAGGCGCAGGTCATGGTAATGTATATTGAAAACGTCTCTACGAGGCATTTCATGTATGCGTATATTCTATTCCAATAGGAGAGTCTTAAAATGTAAACACATATTCACTTTAAACTTGAATTTCTGCACAAACCAAACTACCTAATAAGAATTTTGAAAATGTTTAGGGCAATAATTTTAAAACCACCTTATTGAAATAGAATGCAAATAACGAAAAACTCAGAATTTGCATAAAACATTAACAATCGAAGTATCTATACAATATAAGACAATTCCGTGACTGACTGGCAGACAGACAACGCACAGCCTAAACCACTGAACATAGAAATATGAACATTGGAATACATATCTACAGACAATTACACTAGGAAAGACTTTTTTTTCGAAAATAAACCTCCGAAAAGGGTGCAATGGTATGTTGAAAAGTTCTCAGAAATTCAGGCGAACGAAGTCGCGGGCAAGAGCTAATTAAAATAAAAGAGCAGCATGTTTAGCATGATTTCTCTACTTGCGCGCGACTCGGCTTTTTCCAATACTACAAGTCGCGCCTAGCGCGGCTTTCGCTCTCCGAAAAGCGCGGGAACAGTTTATTTTCTATGCAGCGAAGGCGCGTCGCGCGCGTGTAGAGAAATCATACTAGACGTGCCGGATGTCAAAACAAATGCAAAACACTTTACAGCTGGCACAGTGCGCTGCGTATTAAATGCGCATACAATGGGACAGAACGTAAAGCTACTTGTATGGGGAACAAAGCACAATGCGAGGGCCCCGGCCAGCCTCGCTCGCGACCAATCAACTATGAACCGAAGGTCTCCATTCAAACCTAATGCACCAACGTCACGGATCACAACTTGAACTTGATCGAAACGTGGCAGCACTTGATTTAAAATTATATAACACTCCAATTCCCGTAAATGTCAGACGGGGTAACTTACGATTAAATAATCTCACTACCATGGGATTATTGAGGGTGAAAGACTAGAATGAAGATGCCTACAGTGATCCTGCATACGTATAAATACAGATTAGTGACTCAAATAAAAACCGGTCAAGTGCGAGTTGGGATACTCGTGCACCGAGGGTTCCGTACCACACCACCGCAGAACACAACAAATTAACACATAAAAAAGTCTTTTTTCTCCGGGACCTTTAGCGCGAGACCGACTCACACTTGGCCGGTTTTTATTATTTGTTGTTATACTGTAGAGTTTGCTCTATAATCACACCAAGTTTGACGCTTGTATGTATTACCGTTTTCACGATAGAGCGAGAAAAAAAAACGTTGATAAAAACGAGTTTCTTGTTGAGAAACCCCCCTTAATTTATAACTTTTTGTAATTTTTATTATTTGTTAACGAATCCGCCGTAATACCGCATATTCTGTAAAAATTCAACTATCTAGCTGTTACGGTTCGAAAGTTACATTCCTAAATAGGTAGGACGGACGGACGGACGGAAGGGCAACGTAGGCTTAGTAATAGGGTCCCGTTTTCACCCTTTGGGTACGGAACCCTAAAAAAGATTTGGTACCTATGTTGTGTCGATGATTCTGACCACCCTTATCACAATAACTACATATCTTAAAAACGAAAGCTACATCCAATCGGATTCGCAGGATCTATAATATCAACGAATCACGAAGTATTAAAAAGCTAACTGAATTTAGTATCACACACACACACACACTCATTGGCACGCGTGGTGGACTAACGCCCATACATCCTTCCTACAGTGGGGACGACAACACGCACAAACGTTCGCACGAACACAGCTAGAAAACATAAATATCCACAAAACTTGCTTGAACCAATAGTCTAACTCAAGGATTCAAAGAACAAAATATATTCAACTGAACAACTTTCACTTAAAGACCAACACTTGTAAACACATAATTCGAGTATTTTTCACAAAAGATACAACAAAAACTCTTACTTTGACAATAACGCCCTCTGTAAGTCGACGGACCAACGGGACCCAACATTTTAACGAAACAAGTCGTCAACGTAACGATCACTCGATAACTGAAAACTTTAGCTCCGAAACTCTAAGTTATGAAAGTTTTATAACGTAATAAGTTTGTACATAATAGTGCAGGAACACGCGAGCGCGAGCACCCGTGTACTGTCGTAAGTGTTATGTGACGGCAACGACACGGTGTGAAGTAGGCATTACACTACACAATTGATTGAAATATTTAAAGCCTGACGAACCACGCTGTATTGCGAAGTCATACGAACTAATTTCGTCAATTTGTTACACTTAATCTAAACGTTATATTTCGGATCGATTTACAACCTGCTGTCATATATAATTTAGTCACAGCCGAGGAAGAAAATGTATACAAGGGTCCTGCTTAATATGCTGACACTTTTTTAAGGGGATGGTCAGACTCTAGAATCGAGAAAAAAATCATTGCATCCATACAAAACTGCAAACCTACTTGAGCCAAATGTATGGGACAATAGTTTTTTTTTCGCGATTTCGATGTTGGTGCCATAGAGAAACTTGTTCAGTTTGGCGGTCTGATCATCCCCTTAAAAAGTGTCAGCATATTAAGAAGGACCCTGTATATAAGTGTAATAATTGGCGAATGCGAAAAAGCGGATAGATTGAATTACTTTCCCTAATAAATTAAATACCTAGTTTTTTGATCAAGCAGTTGTAACACTGCAAGGATAGCTTTTAGCATATTTAAAGCTATACGATGGATTTAATGAGCCTTTCGCTCAAGAAAACACTATAGTATAAGAAACCTTATGAGGCTTGTGGCCTTGACCTATGTTGTTAGCTTCCTAATAAATAATATGTCCTTGCACGCACGACACACAAGAAAAGAAATAGGAGTTCTAAGCCGAAGGGGTAAGGGTTTTTTGCAGTGGTTTGTAGTCGAAAGGCTACTCGTCCATACTAATAATCTAAGATATAAATGTTGTATGTACTTACTAGCACTCTTGATGTACTTCTCAGTGAGTGACTTCACAGAGCTCTGGCGGACTGTTTTCCTGTCCTCCCGCCTCTCCCTCCGGTCCTCAGTCCTCCGCACCTTCTCCTCCCTTGCCTTATCCTCCTTCCGCTCGCTATTGTCATGAGACCTGCTTTCCAGGTGCTGAACTCTACTGGGCCTGGAATCTTCTAGCTGGTGCATTCTGTTTGACTTTTCCTGGGTTTTGTCTTCCAAGTGATGAACTCGACTGGTTTGGATCCTGTCTTCGGCGTGGTGGATTCTGTTGGACCTTGTAAAGTCTTGAGACTTGGTGTCTTCTATGATGCGGGACCTCGAGTCCTGTGTCCTGTCTTCTAGATGGTGGACCCTGCTGTCGACGCGACGGTCGCTGTGTGTGAACTGATCTAGCGTTGCTCGTTCTTCTTTCTGTTAACGAAAACACATAAACTTAAGAATTTGTCCAGACATGACCATCTCACTGATCCCAGCTACCCAATCCGCCGCGTAGCCCCAGCAACGTCGTATGCCGAGGTCCGTACCCCTCTGGGTGCCCCTAGGTCGGTTGCTTAAGTTCATTCATTTGGCTCGGTAGACCCTTCGTGGTCCCTCCAATAGTCCGCAGTTAAACGCAGTAACTGCTCCCTGAGCAACGCTGTATTAGTCATTTCCAAAAAAAATACATGACCTTTAAATTTTAAGTACGTTAGGCATAGCGAAAGTTAATTATGAAACCAAAAATAGGAAGGAAAAGGAAGGGCGTCAGAATCGCGTGTGGCGACTCATTTCCAGCTTCCTGGGCGACTCTTAGTTTCTGCCTATCCCCATGACAATGGCGTGAGTATAATAATATTATGTCATGTAATTATAAAACAATGGATCAGATACCATTTGCTATTAAGACTGTTATTCCTACCAGCTACGCTACCACAGAATAGGTAATAGTATATAGTTCGATATACAGAACGGCCACTCTCCGCCCCCCTCTGACTTCAGATACCGCCCACCTCACCTCACACTTTCTGGGAAACTTGAGGGAAGCCGAGCAAGGGAATGCAGTCAGGCGCGCGCACCCGTTGGATTTAACTACATAAAATTGTATCTTTTCAGTACATAAAAAACGTTGAAAAATAACGCTAAATTCACATTTTCAATTCTTTAGCTCAAATACTATTTTAAATAATAGAACGAACAATTAAAAGTATTTAAATGTCGATGACGTTAAATGCAAAGCGTGGCTATCAACCCTACACGCAATGTCATGGACGGTTTGCACAAAGTGAAAATCAAAGAAGCGAAATTCAAAAACGTTCTTTAGAGTACCGGACCTGTGACGCTACACTACAAGAAGCACAGCGGAATCTGTTCTCTAAATAATGTTCACGTAGCGCGGTGTTTTGTCTCCGAAGACAAACAATAAGTAAGTCAGGCCAGGCGAGGTGCTTGAAGAGAAACTGTTCAGTAACGCTTGTCAAGTATTAGGACATTTTAACTATTGTTGTTGTCAGAACCGTTGCTAAGAGTCTCAAGGGCGTCGGCGAAAGCGTTTACAAATACTAACAATGGTTTAGAGAAATATATAGCAGCAAATTACTACATTTTTAGGAGTTCCAATCAAAAATTAAAATCGATACCACCTATTATGTCAACTCAAAATTTTAAGGGTATCTTACTTCGTGCACTCTCACCTCTCACTATTATTCATGAGAGGAGGCCTTTGCCCTGCAGTGGGATCCTACAGGTTAAAACTTACTTACTTACTTCGTGCATAAAAATGTATTTGAGTTCCATAAATGTATCGGTGGCGCGCGGGATCTATCGCGTCTTTTATCACGTTCGTTCGCGCGCAAAAAGAAAGAGAGCTGCTATATCGCGCTGCCATGCAGTCTGTGCTGGTATGATAAATAAATAACTACGAACGCGGTACGAACATGGGCTGCAATCGCGGTAAATATTTGGGGATTGAACCGTGACTGGACTACGGACGAACCATAACTTTTGACACATTTGGTATTGCGCTAATTGCGGTATAGCTCATGACAGCCGTTAGAGCCGTTTTAACAGATCGCTCATACGTATAGAGATTAGGGCGATGCGGAATTCAGCACAGTTGAATAGTAATTGGATTGCAATGTGATTAGAAATTAAATTGAATAAGAATATAACTTAGATGTTTTAAATTTGCGCAATCGGTCTTCAGTACAATGATTTAATTAGTTTCAATAGTAAACGTGAATATTACTCTCAAAGACGGCATACTTAATTCAAAACGAACAAAAACCAGTTACTATTTGAAATTATATTACTTTCATACGCAAAAACATTATCCATTTTGGGGAGCATTATCTTCTATAGCTACTAATTACCTTTAATAGCATATGAATAGATACGACTAGAAGCGCGCACAACGGCGCTAGACTTGCGAAAAAAGTTGTAAATTACTTTAGGGATCAAAATGGCGGGTCTAGCGAATGTTTTTTTTTAGTGACTTATACAGTATTGCTCGGGGAGCAGCTATTGCTTGTTACTGCGGACAATGGGGGGACCACACCAGTGACGACGAAGCGCCCTGGAAGGTCTACCGAACCAGTGAATGAACTTAAGCAACCTGCCCAAAACTCCCTAAGGGGTTCGGTCCTCGGCAATGGGCGTTGCTGGGGCTACGCGGCAGATTGGGTAGCGGGGATCGGTGAGAACCAGCCAGCGATGTGCCGGTAGCGTCTGTAGACGCCAGAAGAAAAAGGAGTGGGCAGAGATCGCGACTGTCCCCCGCGGCGACGACGGGGACCTCGGTTATTACTGCGACGCAACATGATGGGGTCTAGCGGTGCGGCATCCCGTTTGTATGAAGCTTATATTCTGGTCCGGCTTCGCTGAGATATCTAATCATGTGGCAACCATTTACTATTAGCATATTGACGGTTTGGAATAAAGAACGATGGATGCAATTCCCTCCATGTCAAGTGATGACCGGTGAAAGAAAGATCGCTCAGGTGCCCAAAGATACAACATAAGAAACCTTATACCATAGTCACCACGCACGACACACTGGAAGAAACGGTGTGGTCAATTCTAAACCCGAACCTTAAGGCAAATATGGCAAAAGGGTGACAAAAAATATTTGCTAATCAAAAACATCGGGCACTTACACCATGGGCTTCCTTCAAAGTAGTTCCCGTGTCTCCGCCGAACTTTTTGGTCGTAGTAATAGCCGCCAGGCCGTGTATCCTGGACGGCTTCTCGCCCTGGGTCTGCAGCAGCTTCTCCAGGTCCTGGGGCTCGGTGGAGTACGCGGTGACGGAGACGGTGCCTTCTGGCTCGCCGCCGTTCCGAGAGTGGAACTCTTGTCGGATCACTGTACCTTTCACTGGGAACGTAAGAATACATTAAAAAAAGTCTTCTTCTATCCGTAGATCAAATATAAGAACTGAATGTTACAATATTATAGTATTCCTCAACAATAGTACTATCTATATCTACTATATATAACCATCGCCTCCTGCAGGTTCGATCCCCGTCTAGGCCGACTCGTACCAATGAGATTTTCGGAATTAATGTACGATTTGTAACACCACTGGCTATTCGGTGAAGGAAAACATCGTGAGGAAACCTGCATGCTTCAATTTCGAGGCATGTATTGTACCCACTGTCCATTATAAGTGGCGACGGGCTCACCCCCCGTCACACTGGACAGAGTTTCGGTACTACTGGTGAAACGTGGATGTTCTGAGGTTTCAGAATGTCCCTGACTACCCCCTCGGGGAATATAGTCGTGAGCATATGCTTATGCTCAACAACACATGGGTAACCTGTGCTAAAGCCACTTGACTGTATAGGATAATCTTAGAAACTACTGTAAGGATTTCGATGGCTTGCATGCGGATGGTCAAATGGCCCCAATCTACCCGCCATGCACTATTAACATCGTACTGGGACTGAATTCGGTCGTCGGTCCAGATAGGTGATTTGGATGGAAGACGGTATGTAGGAATCCAGTCCAGCGTTTTCCTTATAGGCTTGGGGGCCGCATGATTCCGTTGAAAGCACTTTTTCTATTCGTTGGCAGCTGATTTATTCCGGTAATCCGGTTTAGTAATTTTAATTAAAACGTAGAACTGAAACAGGTGAAACAGCGCACTTCCTTACCCTCTGATATGTAGTTAATACCTACTTAGTGATAAATTGTTGACTGAATGCGCTCGATAACAATGACTAAATAAACAACAGACATGTGAGTGTGTTACAGTGAATGAATAGATTTGCAACAATTTAGTCGTGAGCATATGCTATGCTATGTCACTGGGAGTTCGGAGAGAAAAACCGGACAAGTGAAAGAGAGGGTTCTGGTCAATTTTAATTATGTACTGTGCAGAAACCATCTGCAATGTATTGCAAGTTTGTGATACCAAAATAAAAATGTTTTATGTACCTAAAGTTATCTTGTGTGTTGCCATTGATGAATTTTGGTTTGACGAAGCCTGCGTTGCGGATTCTATTTTTTTGGTATATTATTTAATTAAATAATTAACCCCTCCAATGATGATATTGATTTTTATTTTAATAAATGATTTATATCATTACTTGATAGCTCTTCAAAAGTTTCTGTTTTGTATTCCGTTCCTGATTAAAAGGTCTTGACAGACGGACGGACAAAAAAGTGATTCTATAAGGATTCCGTTTTTCCTCTTGAGGTGCGGAACCCTAAAAATCGACTGATGCATTGGCGATACTCAGGATCAGGGCTGTAATCGCGGTAAATATTCGGTGATTGAACCGTGACCGGACTTCGTACGAACCGTAACTTTTGACACATTTAGTACAGCGCTAATCGCGGTACTGCTCTTGACAGCCGTTAGAGCCGTTTTGACAGATCGCTCAGACGTTAAAGGCTGCCAGTTACATAGAGTCTAGGGTGATGCGGAATTCAGCACAGTTGAATAGTAATTGAAATTGGATAAGAATAGAACTTCGATGTTTTAACTTGGCGCAATCGGGCTCCAGTCTTATATAAATTAAACAGTAATCTTACTCGTGTAATAAGAAGATATCTTAGTGGAACGGTGTCACAACACTGTACTGTAGTTACTGGTGAAGTGAACCGACGTGATCGCGATCCAGCTGAGTAAATATGTGCTCAGTGAATGAAGCCGTGAATCACTGTCTCGGATATAGGTAATCATACGCGAATAGTTTATTTCTCCGTCCTGCGCCGTTTCCCCGGTGGAATTTAGAACTCCATAGGTTAACCCCGGCAGACTGGCTAAAACACCTTGTCCTCTAAATTTAAACCTCCCCGGATCCAAGCAGGAAGACAAACAATGCAATACGATATGATAATACGTGAGTATTTAAGGGGATATAATTCGGAGCGCGCTCCATACAAACGTACTATGGTGATATTTTCTATACTAACCAATTAAACTCAATGAAATTTTGCTGAAACAATCTTGAAACAAATATCTATGCTTGTATGGAGTCAGATTTTCGTTAAAATATACAGTTTCAATGCTAGGATTAATTTAAGATTTGTATGGAAATCTTTGAGGCACTATGGTAACTTTAAAACTATACATTTTAACGAAAATCTGACTCTATCAAGCATAGAAATTTGCTTTTAAATTGATTCTGAAAAATTTCATTGAGTTTAATTGGTTAGTATTGAAAATATCACCATAGTACGTTTGTATGGAGCGCGCTCCGAATTATATCCTCTTAATGTAGGCCAATCATTGTTTTATACTTTATCCTGATAGCAGAAAGCCTATCCTATGAAGCAGGAAAATAATATGATTGGTTTCGCATAGTCGATTGTGACTATAGCGACACAGGCACAGAACATTATAAGAGGGGTTAGAAATGCAAAGTAGCGCTTTTGCTTCGGAGACGGCTGTCGCCACTTATCTTCCCGCTCACGCTGCTACAATTACTCATGCCCTCGCGCTCGCACCACGCCGCGCGCCTTATGGTGTTATGCAAATCATTGCATAACCTGTGGCGACACGTTCCACGCCTACTTTGCACTTCTAACCCCTCTTATAATGTTCTGTGATTGCGACTATAGCGACACAGGAATGCAGTTTACCGTCTACACACACACACTTAAAAGTTAAGAAATATGCTGTTTTTAGGGTTCCGTACCCGTATCTGATAAGCTAACAAAAACATACTCAGATGTAGTGAAACAGGCCCTTAATATCGTAAACTAACCAATACCGAGAAATTTATTCCCAAAAAAACACTTAATACCAAACTTTCTATAACAAACTCTCTACAAATCGGTCTTTTCTTCTAAGCACATTCGAGTAGAATTGAAGAGATGGTAAACGTTACAACTATAAAATAATGACAAGTGTAATTACCTTGATAGTTAGAAGCGCCATTTCTAAGCGCTTTAATGCCGAACAGTGGTCTTCCGTCGGCGTCGAGCGGTCCAGGCCCGTAGCTGGAGGTGATCGCGTCCACGGTGGCAACGGTCCCGGATCCGGCCCTGCTCGGGCTGTCCGTCGTCACGCGGTACTTCCTCTCCTCCTGTCTCTTATTGCTTTGTCCGAACGTCCTCGTCTCTGATGTTATCTTCTTCAGGTTCCTGTTCGTCACCCAGGAAGGTTTCTCTTCTGGAACCTGCTTCGGAGTAGCTTTCTTTTCAATTTCGTATACCGTTTTGATTGTGTCCTTTTTGGGGCGTTCCTCGTAGACTGTCTTGATAATGGTTTCTTTCGTTTCTTTCCTGATGATCGGTTCCGATTCGTAAACTGTCTTTATGATAGTCTCCTTGCTAGTTTTCCGTTTGAAGTCGGGGCTCGGGGAGCGTTGGTATAGCCTTTCTGAGGGACTTTGGATGTGACGGTCCGGGGTACGTTTCTTTTCAGGAGACGGTGACCGCTTGCCGTTCATCTTGACGACTTCTATGGTATCTTTTGATGAAGCTCTCTCCGTGAAACTCTTTGAAGACGAAGATTTCGTTTCTAAAGTTTGATGTTCAAATTGATTCATCGTTTGATGATCTTCGAATTCAGTAGACTTTGATTTTAGTTGAGTTTTATGATCATCTATGTCTGTTTTCTTAGTTTTAATGTCAGTTTTGAGTTTGTTCGTTTCATTGAGACCCACTTTCTTCATGTAAGCTGAAGCATACTCGTTGAATCTGTTACCCTTCGGTTTGACAGGAGTTTTGCTCGGGGACACGGTGCGTGTTTTTTTCTCAGGACTCGGATGACGGACCGGTGATTTAGTTTTAGGGGTAACTCTAGGTTTTTCAGGGCTCTGTGGTCTCTGACGTTTTTCAGACAAGTTGCTGGGTTCTTTCGCGTGACCGTTGAGGAGTGGTTTGTGTTCCCTCGCCTGGTCGTGATCAGGAACAGTCTTTTGTGGAGTGGATTTCGGTAGACGTTCCGGTGATAAAGTTTTCTGAGGAGTCGTTTTCGGCCTGCGTTCGGGAGATTTAGTCTGTGGTCTCCGTTCGGGAGATTTGTGTGTGACAGTGGTTTGTTTAGTCCTAGTATAAGAGCTAACGTCCGACGTTTCGGTTCTCTTCCGAGCGACCCGTATCTGCGCTCTGATGCGCCGCCTCTGCTCGTAGCCCACGACCTTTTCCAACTGAAAGTTTAACAAAAGAATAAGTATATCACGGAGAGGGTGATAATCGCAAGCATGCAGCAAAGGTGGTGTTTACTGACCATTTGTTCCAGGAGGTCCAGGTCGAAGATATCCTCGACGCAGGGCTGGTGGTGCTCGGAGCTGCGTCGCCGTTCGCTGCTCACGGTCGACCTCTCCACGCTCGTCCTCCGCAGCTCCACTCCGAACTTGCCGCTTCCACGACGACTGCTGACTTCTATTTCTTCCACTGTCTTTGTCTCATCCTTAATTTGACTGGTTTTTGTTGGACGTTGGTAGCTCGGTACTTTATCCTGAGTCTGATCCTTCTCAGGTTCATGACGTACTGGTTTAGGTTCGGGAGGGTGTGTTCCATGTGGTTGTTTCGGAACCGGCCTGTCCTGCCGTTCGGGTTCGGGACGGGCACGTTTAGGAGATTCCGCCCGCGCTGCCGGGTATCTCGACAGGACCGTTTTGGTTGTTGTGGTAGTTTCAACAGTAGGCCTCATCGGTGACTTAGACCTGGCTACTTCAGGTGAATGAGTAGTCAGACCAGTGGGACTGCTTCGTGGTTTGTTGTCGAACCGACCGGCTTGATGTGGACGAGTTGAGGTACCGTTGGTTGGTCGCTCCTTAGTTGTCGGCGTAAGAGGTGCGTCTACTTCGGTGTCGACGTCTGGCATACTCGAGAAACCGTCTTCAAGTGAAGGGTGGTGAACGATCGTGGAATCAGTCTTAGGTGACTTCTTTATAACTCCAATATCAGTTAGCTTAGTTACTTTTGTGTCTTTAGTTTTCGAAGTTGTTGAAGCGATATTTTCGAATAGCGCCTTAGCTTTTTTGACAGCTTCGCTGCTGCGCAGTGTGGTTATTTTGACTGTAGGTGTCCTTTCTGTTGTCTTCAAATTCGGACTGGCGTAGTCTTTGATCTTAGTGTGAGATGAAGTAGTTTCCTTCGTAAATGATGGCCTTTTCTCCTCAAGAGTTTTCCTGTTTATTATATCTTCAGTGACAACATTCTGGGTTTCATACATTTCGTCATCATCGTCTTGAACAATGTGCTTCATAATTTGTTCGTATTGCTCCTTGACCTTTTTGTCCTTTTCCTCAGTCTCTTGGTTCTCAGTAAGAAATTGCTCAGCGGTTTTAACAAACTTGTGAACTTTATCGGACACACTGAGCAGGCAGTCGTCACTTCTCAAAGATTCATCAACCTCAGTTAAGTCAGGACGTTCTACTTTTTGCGCAGGTTTGGTTTTTGTAATTTTAGAACTTTCAGCAGTCTCCACGAAAAGATGAGCTTTGTCGTTCACACTCAGTTTAGTGTAATCGTCCTGGTAAATAGTTTCAGTGTCGTATTCATCCACGATTCTCCTTGAAGGGCTTCTGCTGTCTTTGGTATCTCTTGGACCTTTTGCAAACTTGTTCACTTTCTCAGAGACTGACAGCAAACACTCGTCAGATTTCAACTTTTCATCGAAATCTGAATGGACTCTTCTCTCTGTGTCTCTAAATAGAGCCGTACTATCTTTCGACTTGCCAGTGGTATCGATTTTGTTGGTGAACTTAGATACTTTGTCAGTGACGCTTAGAAGACATTCATCTGTTTCATCCACATTAGTTCTCTTGACGAATAGTTCATCGTCCTCGCATATTTCGACGATATCGTCCACAATGGATTCAGTCTCGTGGATGGTGTGGTGGGTTCGTCTGCGGAACTCGTCATCAGGTTCACTGACTTCATCAGGGAACCTCGGTGTGCCGACATCTTCATTGAAATTGATCGGTGTGGGACAAATACGGTCCGGAGAGTTCTCCCTGGAAGACTTGGCGAGCTCCACGTCAATGATGATGTCATCATCGTCTGTAGTTGTATTGAGCGCTGTCGCTGATTTAGGTTTAGGCGCCAGTTTTGGTTGAGGCTCCTTCATTGTAGATTTCTTTGAAGCGGTAGCGGTGTTAGATGTCTTAGTAGTTTTTGTAGTAGACATATCGCTAACTTGTATTTCGGGTTTAGACTTCATTCTTTGCGGAGAAGCTTTCTTAGTTTTGATGGATATGTCACTGGCTGTACGTGTGACTTTTGTGTCCTCTTTCTTTGGACTGACATTTTCTTTGTTAATTCCTTTAGGTGTAGGTGCTCGTTTTGGCTCAGGTTCGCTCCTACTTGTAGGTGAAATCAATTTAGATGTGTGTGTTGTTGTAGTTTTAGTAGTAGTCGTTTTCCCGAAACTGTTCTGTTTAACCACTCCAGTTGTTTTCTTTACTTCAGTTGTAACCTTCTCGGTCTTGGTGGGTGACGTGTTTCCAGGGGTGGGTTTACGCGATAGGTTGGTCGGTATTGGGTCCCTGGGTTTAATCCCACTAGCCCTTGGTACTTGTGGGGATTGAGAGCGCTCTGTGGGAGAGACAGGTTTTTTAGGAGAAATACTTCTGGACTTAGTTGGAGATTCTGGCTTAGAAGCAGGAGTTGTTGGCTTCTTAATTGGAGACACGTTTCTTGAAGGAGGCTTGCTAGAAGGTTTTTGTTCTATAGGCTTATGATCAGATGGTTGTCCGGGGCGTTTCACACCTTTTTTTGTCGTCGTTTGAGTTTCAGTTATTTCCATATCATCTTCTGAGATCGTTTTCCCAGATATTATTGTTTCTGTAGTGACATCAAGGTCTTGCAAGCTGATAGTTTTGCCAGGACTCCTCTCTCGACTCGGTGACTTTTGGTCGCGAGAAGGCGATAGTTTTCTTAGAGATTGTTGAACTCGTTCTAAAATTTCCTGCTCCCTTTCAGACTGCATGAAATCTGTTAAATCTTCAGTAACTTTAGTTACCTTTTTATTTGGAGATGGAGTACGTGATTGTTTGGGCTCTTCTGGTTTCTTTGCAGGAGAATCAGATAGACTCGGCTGCTGAGATCTAGGAAGTTTTGATGCTGGATGCTTAGTTTCCACACTCCTTAATATAGTTTCATCTTGTATGTCCTCAGTTGTAGTTTCTGTTTCATACTTAGTCGTGGTGGCAGCGGTTGCTCTCGTGTAACTTGGCTTCCTGTCAGGACTCAGCGATGCTCTGGGCGGAGCTTTATTATCAACTGGTTTCTTTTCAGGACCAGATTTAGTCGGAACTGAAGGTTGCTGGTGGCCAGGTTTTCGTCCAGGGCTTACGCTAGGTCTTGTATGAGTATCTTTAGGCCTGGAGGGCGAAGTCGTGCGAGGAACATCTTCTCTCGGTCGGCTATCCGATGTCAGATGATAACCTGTTTCCCTGTCAGCACTTCTACGGATTGTTCTAGAAATATTTTCGTGGCGATCCTCAGTTGTTGTCGTTTCTTCGTATCTGGATGTCTTAGTGGTCGTTGGTTTCATGTATCCTGGTGTCCTTGAAGGACTGACTGAAGAACGAGAAGGAGTTGATTCCTTCGGATGTTTATCCTTCGGTTCTGTAACGGGGCTGGATTTGATTGGTGAATGAGCTTTCTCAGGACTTATGCTTGATCTAGTTGTATCCTTAGGTTTTGATGGGAATGATCGAGGCTGCTCAGAAGTTGGGCTTGGTCGAGTTTCTACTGGTTTCTGATAGCCCGGTTTTCTGTCTGGACTCTGGGTGGGTCTCACTAGTGATTCTTTAGGATGACCTTCAGGAGCCCTCTTCTCTGGACTGAATGATCGATGCGGAGAGGTACGAGGGTGGCTTGAATCAGTTGTTTTAACTTTCGGTTGATCTTTAGGTTTCTGATAGCCGACATCTCTGTCAGGACTTTGACGACAAGTCTGTATAGTATCTTGTACATCTTCTGTATGAGTGTCATCATACTTTGAAACGGTTTTGTGAGAAATAATGTCAAGGAGTTTAGTAGGAGAAGTGTCTCTAGGAGCCTTCGATTTTGTATCAGTCGTGATTACATCTTCGTGTCGAGTTGTAGTCTTCTTTATAGTATCATCTTGTTCGCGTGATATAAAATCTGCGACTTTAGTTGTTTCCTTAACTACATAGCCCCTAGAAGGAGACTGTTCTTTTGGCTCTGGACTTAGGCAAGGCGACACGCTCGGAGTGCTTTGGCTTGATTCAGGTTCTTTTACATACGTGTCCTTAGTAACGGTCGTTGTGTCATCCTGCATCATACCAAGAATCTTTCTGCATCGATCTTCATAAGTTTCCCTTCTTTCAAATGGAGGTTTTACCTTGGCAGGAGATTCCATCGGTTTATCAGGACGATCTTTTTTCACGATCTTATGCTCTGGAAAATCATTGTTGTCATCTGTAGGCGAGACACGGAAACTGGATGGTGGTTTCTCGGTTGGAGAAACTTGAGGGAATTCAGTTGATGGTTTCTTCAACGAGCTCTTTCTTGGAAGACTCTCTTTGGGAGTTCGTTTTTCAGGAGATGGAGATCTACAAGGTATCTTGGAAGGTGATGGAGATCTTTCGACATTAAGAGTCTCAGGTCTTTTATAACTAGTTGTGACATCAGTCCTATCAGTTTCGGTATAGTATTCTACGTCATCTAAATCGGTGACAATGGTGGTTTCATTGCGGGGAGAGCCAAAATATATGAATCCACTGACAGATGTAGTTGGTGAACTTTGTCCAGTAGATGGAGCTGTTTCTACAGTCTTCGGTTTTCGTGTAGGACTGGTCGAAGGAGTGACGAGTTGTCGAGGACGATCTTTGGTCGTCTTCTTGTTGACCTCTTCTGTTATCCTCTCAGTTGAAATAAAGTCTGTTGTATGTTTGTATTTTGCATCTTTAGTGGGAGGTTTGACAGGTGAAATGCTATCTCTTGGTGACTTCTTTGTTGGTGACGCGGGAACATCTGGCACTTTTCTGGGTGAAGTTTTCTCTCGACGAGTCAGTGAGTCATATTTCAGGTCTCTAGAATCATTGGTTATTGTAGTGACTTCCTCAGTTTCTTCGGTACGTTGCTTCTTTTCGTAAGTTCCGTATTTTGAGGGAGAATTTTGTCTAGGACTGGACGGAGTTTTGGCGGGAGATACACTATCCCGCGGAGTCTTCTTAGTCGGTGAAGCAGGAATATCAGGGACGGTTTTTGAAGTTTTCCCACGACGGGACAATGAATCGTATTTTACATCTTTAGAGTCTTTAATTATAGTAGTTGTTTCCTCAGTATCTTCCAAATGTTGCTTTTTTTCGTATGTCCCGTATTTTGTAGGAGAAGGCTGTCGGGGAGCAGACGGAGTTTTGGTGGGAGATACATTATCCCTTGGAGTTTTCTTAGATGGTGAAGCAGGAATGTCGGGTGCAGTCTTCGATGTTTTCTCACGACGCGTCAGTGAATCGTATTTCACATCTTTAGTATCCTTAGAGGTGGTGGTAGTAATTTCACTGTCTTCGGAACGATGTTTCTTGTCATAGGTCCCATATTTGGATGGTGACGGTTCTCTGGGTGAATCGTAAGATGGAGAACCTTCATGTTTGGGAGTACGATAATACTGCTTTGTAATATCAGTATTTGTATCGAATTTCGTAGTCTTGCCAGTAACTGTAGATTGAAATTTTTCAGTTTTATCAACCTGATCTTCAGTAAAAGTGACGGGTCCTTTAGGAGGAGAAGGAGAGCGGGAGCCCTTTCTCAAGGAAGGGCGAATCGTAGGGGACTCTGGCCGGCAGTAATCAGAAGAGTCTTCCGGACCCGTCGTGAAAGGAGAGGGACACTCCTCGAGAGGTCCTGACAATCTGTCAGGGCTCGGTGATGTTCGTTTAGTGACGTTAGTGTCTTCTCTATCCGTTCGACTGTACATTTTGGTTTCCTCATCAATGAACTTGTAGTGGTCTTCTTTGATATTGGTAGTCTTACTATATGTCTTACGATCTGGACTCAGTGACGGCACATTTTTAGTAGGTGACCTTCTATCGGGACTCGCGTACTTGGTGGGACTGTCGGCAGGTCTCATGTAGCCAGGTTTCCTATCAGGACTTATCGATGGCCTAATTGAAGAATCCTTGGGGAATTTATCTGCTGGCCTTTCAGGGCTTGCTCGTGTCGGAGATGGCACGTAGCCTGGTTTTGAGTCAGGACTTGCGCTAGGTCTAGTAGAATCATGTGGATATGGTCTCGATGGAGATGTTCTTCGCGGAAAGTCAGAAGTGGCACTTGGACGGCCTGCTGTTGGAGTCTGATAACCTGGCTTCCTATCTGGACTCACACTGGGTCTCGTCGGTGAAATGTCCTTGGGGATTTTCCTATCTGGACTGATGGTGGATCGATAAGGAGAAGTGGTTCGCGGGAAGCTAGAATCTGGAGTAGATTTGCCATCTGATGGAATGAAGATAGGCTTCCTATCAGGGCTGAGACTAGATCTCGGAGACTGCCTAGTGCGATTTTCCGTTGGTTTATAGCCAGGCCTTCTCTCAGGGCTAGCACTCGGTCGGTATGAGTCCTGGGGTCTTTTTTCGGGACTTGCGGAAGGTCTTTGACGGTATCCATCAGGTTTCCTGTCGGGGCTGCTGCTAGGCCTCGGAGCGCTTGGCGGCTTTCTGTCAGGGCTCGTGTACCGGTTGGTCTTTGTCTCCGTCACCGTGTGGGTGGAGTGGGTACTGGAGTATCTATCAGAGCTACGAGTTGGAGACGACCGGTCTACCTTGCTAGGGCTGCCACCACGGCTCGAAGGCTTCCTGCTCGTCTTGTCTGGACTAACGCTGCTTCTCAACGATGAGGTACTAGACTGGAACGTTCTGCTTCCCGGAGAAGAAGCCCTGGTGGTCGGACGTGTCGATGTAGGCGTGTCAGACCGAAGGGAGCTGGCCCAGGCCTGTTGAGACGCACTCCAGTCGTTGCTTATCTTCTTCTGAGAGAAATCAGTTTGATAGGTGGTCTGATATTGTTCGCTGCTGGTTTTCCTCTCAAGCACTTCTTCTTTGTTGTCCCTAGTAATACTGTGAACACGCTCCACATTGTCCTTATTGTGATGGGTCTTAACATCACGGTGGATGTTCTGATTGTCATTCTTGGTTAAGATCTCGCGGCGATCAGTTTCGTCAGTTTTAGTTTCGAAGCGATTTGTTCGCTGAGTCGTATAATCATCCTTATTTATGGAATGGTCGATTTGATGAGTCTTCTTGTTGTCATTAATTATGACGTCACGGTCCGTCTCTTTCACGTTAGTCTCGTAACGTTTGTTTATCTGAGTCGTATCAGTAAAGTTATCTTTCTGAACACAGAAATCTTTGTGTTGGTGAATTCTCGAATCAACGACATCGGTACGGTTTTCAACCGTCTCGTGAGACGTTTTAGACTCCCTGACGTCGGAGCGTTTATTTTGTACATTTGTTCGCTGTGATTGCGAATAGTCATCAGTTTGATTGGAACAGTCAATTACGTTTCTTTTGAAATCGTAGTCGTCGGCGTGTCTCTGTGAATCTACAATGTTATTGCGAGAATCGAACTCCCGAACTGTCTTTGACGATTTAACGTCAGATCGTTGTTGTGTGGAGTAGGAGGACTTGCTCTCACTCCTGGAGGAGTGTTGCTCGGCCCTGGTGTGTGCGGGGGCGCGGAACTCCCGCCGGGTGCTGGTCACCCGCGTGCCGTCGGGTAGGCATCGCGTCTCCACTATCACCTTAGTATTGTCATCAGGATAGTCAACCTTCCTCGAAACAAGATCCCCTTGAAGATCGCTTCTCAGGCTTTGTTCATAATCATTCGTTTTAGTAACTTTAGTGAATTCGTTGCGGTTAGTATCGCGGTCATAGTCATCGACGTATGGCACATTTGTGGTGGAAACCTGCTGGAATTTCGAGGAGGACGTCGAGGAGTTGGTCGTGGAGGACATTTGTGTTCCGTCATCGGTCTTGCGGACGACCTGCTCGTGGGCCGCAGTGTTAGTTGAGCTCTCGTTGCGCTTCAGGCTGGTGTTGTCGTCGTGATACTCGGTGACGGCCTGGCGATGCTTGTCGACGGCCGCGAACTGTCCGGTACCTCCCTCCACGTCGTACCTCCCCTCGATGTCAGCGCGCACGTTGCGCACGCGCGTGTGACCGTCGTCCGCTGTCTTGTTCTCCGACTCCACGTTCCATCCCGCGTTGGACAGCTCCTTCAGATCTGGAAGTAGATAACGATACGTGAGTAAAAAGTTGTGGTTTGTTGGAGGCGTATGATCAGGGTTATTGGGGAGTCCGAACCCAAGTTTTAAGGGTGTAAGTATCTTTGATGGTCCGTGACTGATATATACAGGTTTGTACCTCACAAAAGGCATGAAACTTCCATGTAGATGCGCGTACTCATAGGTATCATTACAGGATACCATACATGGAAGGATCATGCAAATATGAGCGGCAGAAACTCTCGTCATGAGCCATCAAGGGGAATTAACAGCTGATCATACGCCAGTTATTACCTGTAACCGAACCATTAATAAAGCAGTTAGTGTCAGTATTGTAATTGTAGAGGGAGGTGGACCTTGGCCACGGTAGTGGAACTCCTTGGGCGGGGAGGCGGCGTCGCGCACCTCCTTGCTCTTGATGCCCTGGAAGCTCTGGTCGACGAACGACTGCACGTGCGTGCGCGCAGACTCTACACCTGTAGATCATCTTTATTTTCCACACTAACGCTCTTGGAAACGGTTTTGTATGTAACAGCTAAATGTAGGGATTGTAAAACATTTTTTTTTTCAAACCTATAATTTCTACATTGAAAATATTCTCTTATCTTTATTGGGCTTGCGTTCCTTAGTAGTAGGTATAGGATTTAGTAATAAATGTTCAAGAAGTGTGATTTTCATAGTCCTCAAATGACGTCAAGTTAAAGGAAAACTATCAAACAATTTTTATTCTAATGCACGGAACAAAATGACTTCACTTTTGTGATGATTAGTCTCGGATTTTTATTGGAAAATACATTATTTTAACTTCGGTAACTAATGCAAACTAAATGTTACATTTCAAGGACTATGTCACAAAAACGTCACCAATCTATTGTTTAATTATTTTTGAAGATCATTATCATATTATTATATTAGCTGATTAAATATTTTCAACACACACTACAAGTGCAAAAGGACCTTGATAATGATTATTGAGTAAACTGATAGGTTAAACCATTTTTAAGTAGTTTAATATTCAATCGTCAATCAAATATCTTAGCTTTACAAAAACAAAATTAAGAAATACTAAATGAACTGTGATCCGATTTGCTACGTTGCATGTCTTACTGAATATGAGACGTTCTTAGGGCAAAGGGACCTTGTCGTCGGTATTCAATTATTACTAGATCCAAAATCTTCATATACAGGATGTAAGTGACAGCCTAGCAAATACTGAAACGGTGAACTCTGACCATCAGACTGAACGACTTTCAATATGCAGCCTACCTCAGGAATCTAGTGTTCCATTCAAAACTATTATAGGCTGACATAGGCCTCCCCCAAGACCCTCCTGCTGTACCTACACGACTCAAATATATGGGAAAGCTGATTTTTTTTCGCGTTTTCTAAGGTAGGCTCCATAGTGAAAGTTGTTCAGTTTGATGGTCTGAGTTCACCGTTTCAGTATTTGCTAGGCTGTCTTTTACACCCTGTATATCTCGGAAACTAAAACCGACAACATGGTCCCTTTTCCCAGAGGTCACATATAATTTGGTATTTGACTACATACAATATATTTTATTTTTATCTTCTCAAAAAAAAAAAAAGGTTAGAAAATAACGCTAAACTCTCATTTTCATTGTGTTTTTAGCTTGAATACTATTTTTAATAACAAGATAAACTTTAAAAAGTAATGAAATGTTGATGACGTCACAACTCAGAATTGAGTACAAATTTCATACAACGAGCGCGTTTTGACGTCTGATAAAGAGTAGCTGATTTGACTAGTTGTCAAGTAGCATATTATTGTACGAGTGACAAGACAAATAGGTATTCCGTTGATTACCTTTGCCCTCGGCAGTTGGTTCAGGCGAATACAGGTTGCGCAGACGCTCCTCCCGTAGCCGATACATGTGTGCGCGGATCTCTTTCTTGCGGGAGAAATCTTCAGTCTGCTGCCACTGGAATTAAATAATTAAGTAGTCATTAAATTCAAATCCAGGGAATTGTTTCTGTAACTGTGAAGCATTGATGTGACATTGCTATTACATTTTATAAGGAGTCTAGTCTTCAAATTTCTCAACCAATTCGCTTCTTCTTCTTATCGCCCTGGTATCACAGTTTTTTCAGACCGCCTTACGGCCTCTGACGTTTTTTTTATGTAACGACTACTACCACGAGAGATAGTAGCCGGGACCAACGACTTAACGTGACATACGAATTATGGAATCATCTTTCTTTTTAGACAATCAGGTGACAGCCAGCAATGTCCTAGCCAACTGGGGAAAAACGCACTAAGTGACATATCACTAGGTGTCCCCCGTGGGAATCGAACTCACGACCTCCGTGACCGACCAATTCGCTGATGTCCTTAAAAAGATCTGTCAAATGATGTACATTCGACTGCTGGTAGTTGTAGCAACGTTTTTGACACCGAAAGGGATTACGGTCTGAGCTTATGTATTGTTAGCGGAAATGTGGTTTTTGGCAGACCCCTCTGCGTGCTCTATTTATCGCCCCTTTGGCTGCACTCGAAGGCTGTCAATACTGACAGCTGTCACATCCTCCCCGCTCCCCGCAACGGGCATCAATAGTATTATAATAATTATTGAGAAAAATCTATTAAAATGTGTAATACCAGTATCCCGAGAGTTTCAGTCTCATAGTATGTATAAAAAAAATATTTGCCCCCTTGCGGGATTCGAACCCGCGACCCTCGGCACAGCAGCCAGGTTCACAACTCAATGTTCACTACCGACAGAGCTATCGGATCGTCATGGTAGGCCTACTGATGTATCTGCCTACCCCAATGGGGAGAGAGGCGTGATTGTATAGTTTAGAACTCACCATACGGCGCAGAATGTCCTCGTCTCGAATCAGCGACACGTCAGCCTCCGACATACTGTAAACAAAGAGATTAAACATTAATTCAAAACGATACTGTGGATTAGAATAGAATAGAATACAAGAGAAATATATGCATTGCCAATTTATAACATTACGAATCTGCAGCAACAATTTAGAATTATATTTGAATAAATACGAATCTTGAAAAAAAACCAGCGCTATTTTCCACAAATATTTGTCTAAAATAGTTGTGTTTTATGAAATTTTATTAAGTTTTCCTCGCAAGTGTGTTGAAAAACGTCGTATGAAACGCATGAGCATTGGTCATTACAGCCTCGGCTAGATATGCAGCAAGTCACCTGCGGCTCGTGCTGCAATCCCGCCTCGGCTGTAATGACCAACTTTGCTCACTTGTATCATATTGTACTATATAGAAATCCGGTTGACAATGACATATAATTTTCTAAGCCCCACTTGCACCAACCTGGGTTAGCAATTAACTCTGGGCTAAATAACTAACTCGGAATTTCTGCTATAGGTACTAAAAATCAGATATTACAAACTTAAACTGGAGTTATTTTCTAACCCAGGTTGACGCAAGTGGGGCTAAGTGTGCTATTATGGGTAAATGTGAGAATTGCGTCAACTGTGCGCCTAAAAATAGTTGGTAGCAAAGATTCTAATACGCCCGAAGCGACTTACGGTCGTGAATATACTTGTGAGCCAATGAAAATCTATCATCCCTTCTTAATTCACCAATCATAAATCAAATGGAACACATCAAGGTCACAATGGACCAATCACGGCGGCGTGAAGCCATCTGTCGCGAACGAGGCCATCTGATTCGCTGTCGCTTTCGCGCCATATTTGGTGCGCTGTTGAATTATCGCGCACTTGTGATAATTTAGAACTATTATGTGTGTACTCTTCAAGTAATAGCATAATTATTTTATATTCCATTAGAATAATAAAATTATAAGTCGTTTTTTGTACGGATATTTAGGGTACTGCATGAAGTAAATAATGTTGGATATTGTCGCACAGACTATCGCGTTCCACTTATGTAGTACCAGGGCCTGTAGACAAAGTATCTTTCGATTGGCGTTAACGACAGTAGAAAACATAAAATGTATGGACTTGACGTATGGTGACGAAAGCAAACGTCAAAATGTTTCGATCGCTAATGTCGAATCCATACATTATGTCATTTTCTACTAGCGTCAACGCCAATAGAATGTCACTTTGTCTAGGGGGGCAGGAGACCGATTGCTCTAATTTAAAACATCGAAGCGAATTTGAAACATAGCGTTTAGCGCAATGCGGAATTCAGCACACTTTTATAGTAATTGGATTGCAATGTGATTAAAACTGAAATTGGATAAGAATAGAACTTCGATGTTTTAAATTTGCTAGCCTTTCACCCAAAAAAACACTACATATGTAAGACACCTTATCCCTTAGTCGCCTCGTACGAAATTAACGAGGACTCCTCAGCTGTGCCATCACCATTGACCATGAACACAAAAAACAAACTAAAAATAAATGTAATCACAACATTATCAATGAAATCAGCTCAATAAAAAAACAGCGAACCTCCATAAAGTATAATATTCCATATAGAGTAATCTCAGGACGAGAGCAAAGCGGGACAAGGGCGGTGGGTTCCAGAGTTCCGTACATGGTTGTGACCTTACTGAGCATATGTCGCGAGAAATGTGGCGAAGGTTGGGCTCATTACTGTGATGAAATCGATGTTTATTGTTGTGGACAGTGGACAGTCAAGGTTCAGAGGGTTAATTGCCTTGTTACCACTGACGTAGAATACTACGGACGCCGGGTCTAGTACAAAATACTCGAATAAAGTGTCCGAGACTAAAATACACAAACCTAAGTACGTATAGTAATATAAACCAACTAAAAACATTGAAAATGCTGAAATTCTTTTCCGTCCCACTCCCCCACTCCCATCGGGGCACGGCGCGCGCGGAAGACTGTTGCGTAATTCGTTCTCTTTTTTTAGTTTTCGTTCTCTTTTTATTCGGACACTTTTGAGCGCGGACCCTCCGTCCAGTAGTGGTAAAGTCAATGCTTGTTACAAATACAAAGTCCTTCGTCGAAGCTCGTAGAGTCGTGTTATTAGAGTCAAAAATGGTTCAGTTCTTGGTACTTATTAAATTGTAGTGACATCAGGTGTTTTTTTACGCTATGGGAACTTTCTAGTTTGAAGATGTGCGTGTGGCTTGTCAGATGTCAATAGAAGGTTTATGGTGTGGATAGTTGACCCGTGGGTTAATAATTTATTGTCAAGTTAGTCGAGTACGCGGCCACAGATTATTTAATAGTTCCACGGGGCGTAGTGTCTAGATACGGCATTATCATTCGAAAAGTATACGTTCTCACAGTTTTTGGAGAGAGGAAGTTGTTAAGTTTGATGTTCTGATCATCTCCTTCAGAAAATCCAAAATGAATTATGAAGAACCCTGCATGTTTCGATATTAGATCAACTTTGGCAATAAACATTATAGTCGCCCATTTTGCCCTCAGGAGAATACGCCTCTGCATGCCTGCTGAAGACAGATCCGAGGGTCGCGGGTTCGAATCCCTTAAGCGGCAAATATTTGTATGATGAATATTACTATTTTGATGATGAATTTTAATATTAATACCTAATACAAACCCGAGCTAGAATCTGTTAAGTACTTTTCATTGGACAATGTCAAGGATATATTCACGATATACAGTGTGTAAGGAAAAGTATAATTAACTATCTAAAAGTAAAATTGAACAACTTTTACTATGGGAGCAAACGTGTCAGAGCAAAAAAAAATCTGCTGTTCCATACTAAAATGCAATGCCTACTCGACTAAAATGTGTGAGACAACTGATTTTTTTTTTGCTCTGACAGGTTTGCTCCCATAGTAAAAGTTGTTCAGTTTGATGGGTAGAGTCTGTGGTTTAAAGGTTAATTATACTTTTACTTACACCCTGTATTTAATTCAACGCAGACGTAGTCGCGAGTAAAAGCGTAGGAACATTTTGTATTTCCGAAGGACCTTGCAAATTGCCCGCCATCAGCACAATGAGCTCGCGGCGTACGCGCATAAATACAACAATCGAGCAAGACATCAGCGGCGCAGTGTGATGCCTTAATTGATGCCACCACGTGGACGCGGACATTTGTCAATCGATTTAGTTCTCAGTTTGAACTGCTTGGACAGTCAGTGTCATATGTCATCATCATCATCAGCCTACATCTGATATAGGAAGGTATCTAATACGAAGGATCTCTCTTTAGAGTGAGCCATACCAATTGTAAAGTGTCCACTTTTTTTGACGTTTAGGTTTGAGTGTGTGGTGTCAAGTAGTATGGACAAAAGGCACCGAGTGACATATGGCCTTATGTTTACGGTCACTTTTCACACACACTAGCTCAAAAAAAAGTGGACAGCCGCATAAACAAATATCTATAGTTCCATCTCCTTCTACTATTAAAGGTATGTCATAAGACAAAAGAGACCAATTACAATCGTAAATTTATGCGGACTCTATGGAGATCCTTCCTCTTAGGAAGGTATATGAGGATGATAGTGTTTAGAGTGCATCTGTATTTAACGCATCATCATCATCAGCCTATACAGGGTCCAACTTAATATACTGACACTTTTTAAAGGGGATGATCAGACCATCAAACTGAGCAACTTTCACTATGGGACCAACATCGAAATCGCGAAAAAAAAATCAGCTGTCCCATACATTTGGCTAAAGTAGGTTTGCAGTTTTGTATGGAGCAAGTGCTATTTTTTTCGCGATTTCGATGTTGGTCCCATAGAAAAAGTTGTTCAGTTTGATGGTCTGATCATCCCCTTAAAAAGTGTCAGCATAATAAGAAGGACCCTGTATACCTCCCACTGTAGGGCACAGGCCTACCCTCAGGGAGGTGTATGGGCGTTAGTCCACCACGCGTGCACAATGCGGATTGGTAGACTTCACATACGCATCAGAATTTCTTCTACAGCGTATGCAGGTTTCCTCACGATGTTTTCCTTCACCGTTTGAGACCAGTACGGAAAAAACTCATTGGTACATAGCATGTCATCCGTGCGGACCTGGACCGCAAGATTGAGTTTCCATAGCTCTCCGCAACGCGCCACCGACGCTCTCGTGAGTGTCATATGTGATCATTGATTATTGTAATTAATTAACGCCCCGATACCGCCTAGTTGGTAGAGAGCCTGCCTGCGAAGCCGAGGGTCCAGGGTTCAAATCCCGGGGCAAGATATCGATGTTATATATGATCGATGAATGAATACTAATATTTGTATGTAGTTGTAGAGCAACTGATATTTTTATTGTGTTAATCCAGAACATATTCCAAAATTTGTTCATCAGTTTATGTGTGATTGAGTCACGAACATTCACGTTTATAATACCTATACTTATTAGTACGATGTAGGTATTCTGTTTGGATTTTTATGGAGGATTCTTTATACAGTGGTGGTCCAGTGGCGAGTAACCTTGCCTGCCGTGCAGGAGGCGATGTTACGATCCCCGTCCAGGCCGACTCGCACCAATGAGTTTTTCGGAACTTATGTACGATTAGTAACACCACTGGCTTTTCGGTAAAGGAAAACATCGTGAGGAAACCTGCATGCTTCAATTTCAAGGCATGTAATGTACCCACTGCCCATTACAAGTGGCGACGGGCTCACCCCCCGTCACACTGGACAGAGTTTCGGTACTAGTGAAACGTGGATGTTCTGAGTTTTCAGAATATCTCTGACTACCCCCTCGGGGAATATAGTCGTGAGCATATGCATTATTTATGTAAACTTAGGCTTCCTTCAACATTGTTATTAATTGTCTTTATAATCTAATAAGTAATCAGTTTAAAACATGTCTATCTTGATTTGCCTAGACTAGATGTTTTAAATTCCTCGTGATATCAACAATAGCAATGTCTGTCATGTTTAGAAAAGATTAGATCTAATATCAACAAAGGGAAATGCGCAGTACCTTGTTAGTTGTTACATTATTTAAACTTACGATTTCTATAAAATTGCTCTCAAATAAAAGAAGCGTTTGCAATGGAGGGGAGTCGGATATTTCTTTTTCCTACTCCTCCTATCTTCTTTGATTAATTCATTGCGGGTTCCAAGACAGATAAGAGTCATCTCCCGGGCTCGCTGGACTTCATTGTCTAGTGTTGTGTCGCCGCTGTTGATCCTGGTTCACAGGAGTTACAGCGGTGGCAATGTGTAGTGGGCCTATGCCAGATTTAAAAAAAGGAAGAGTTAGTTTTTTGAAAGGGCCTATTTATAGCTGGAATTAAACCACTAATCAGTGTGAGACGACAGAAGGATGATTAGAACCAGAACAACTTGTCATATTACAAGAGAAATAACTGTAGAATCGAAATAAGAAACTATTTATCTCTACATGATACAGATTCTGAGAAATGAACTCAGATTAGCTTGTCTAATGACTTTGTGATTACTTCTTTAAATTCATCTTAAATATACAACTTGTTAATGAATTAACGCAAAACTAGAAAGTAGTTTGTTTAGAATCGAGAGCAGAATCGAATTATCATGGTTTCAGCATAGGTAATTTTTGTCAAAATAATAAATAATACAGACATGCATATGCTCACGACTATATTCCCCGAGGGGGTAGTCAGAGATATTATGAAACTTCTGAATATGAGTTTTTCGGAATTTATGTACGATTTGTAACACCACTGGCTTTTCGGTGAAGGAAAACATCGTGAGTTTCGAGGCATGTATTGTACCCACTGTCCATTATAAGTGGCGATGGGCTCACCTCCGTCACACTGGACAGAGTTTCGGTACTACTGGTGAAACGTGGATAATAAATAATATGTTGATAATAAGTAATTATGCACAGGCACAATCACCATACTTACTACCAAAACAAGATTCCTAAAATGTATCCATGAGCACGCTAGCGCTTTCATTAATTGTTGAAATGATAACATATCATTTTAGCCTGAAAACTTAAAATGCGAATAACTTTAAATTTTAACTATCAAAATAATGAAATTATTGTATCAATCTAATTATTTTGTTATAAATCAGTAGTTATAAAACATTAGCGACATGTCAAATCAAAACAAGTCAGAAAAGTCTATTCACATTACATAATACTGTCAAGCCGAAGCAGTGTGGAAGCCGTGGTGGTCCAGTGGCGAGTAACCATGCCTGCCGTGCAGTGCGTTCGATCCCCGTCCAAGCCGACTCGTACCAATAAGTTTTTCGGAATTTATGTACGATTTGTAACACCACTGGCTTTTCGGTGAAGGAAAACATCGTGAGGAAACCTGCATGCTTCAATTTCGAGGCATGTATTGTACCCACTGTCCATTATGTGGCGACGGGCTCACCCCCCGTCACACTGGACAGAGTTTCGGTACTACTGGTGAAACGTGGATGTTCTGAGGTTTCAGAATATCTCTGACTGGGTAGTCTGGGGAATATAGTCGTGAGCATATGCTTAATACTGTCAAACTATCTGATTTATTTGTTCACTTAGTTTATGCTGTTACAAAAATAATGTCACAATGACAAAAATGCGTCGTGTGGTGACAGAGTGACGTCACCAAGTGTCTGGGCACCGCCTGGTCACTGGTCATGGAAGACAAACGAGCGGTGTTGTAAACTTTCAGTTGGGAAACTAATGCAGTTGTGATGGCGCATAACACGGCGCGGCGGTCCGGAGACAATAACGGTCTAAGGTGTGGAAGACATTAGAGGGCAATTGATGGGTCTTGGTAGTACCTTACCTACCTACGTACTTAAGGGTATATAATTCGGAGCGCGCTCCATACAAACGTACTATGGTGATATTTTCAATACTAACCAATTAAAGTCAATGAAATTTTGCTGAAATAATCTTGAAATAAATATCTATGCTTGTATGGAGTCAGATTTTCGTTAAAATATACAGTTTCAATGCTAGGATTAATTTTAGATTTGTATGGAAATCTTTGAGGCACTGTAATTTTAAAACTATACATTTTAACGAAAATCTGACTCTATACAAGCATAGAAATTTGTTTTTAGATTGATTCTAAAAAAAATCATTGACTTTAATTGGTTGGTATTGAAAATATCACCACGTTTGTATGAAGCTCCGAATTATATCCCCTTAATGTAGTAGGTACCTATCTAATGGGTAATGTGGAAGTGGAACATAGCGACCCTCTTTCCACAAAATGTTTGTTTGTGTTGTCTTTGTATAACATTTTGACTCATGTACAGAGTAGGCAAATTAAATAATAAAACCGGCCAAGTGCGAGTCGGGCTACTCGCGAACCGAGGGTTCTGTACCACACCACCACACGACATAATAATTTTTTTTATCGTGGACCTTTAACACGAGACCGTCTACACCACCACACAACATAATAAATAAAAGAATTTTTTTGTCCTGCGACCACACAACATAATAAATAAAAGCATTTTTTTGTCCTGGACACTTAACACGAGACCGACTCACACTTGACCGGTTTTTAGTATTTGTTGTTTTATTGTAGAGTTTCCTCTATAATAACACCAAGTTAGGCGCTTGTATGTATTACCGTTTTTATATTTCACATCTTGTTAAAACATTTGATTACATACATGTGGAAAAAACAAACGATAAAAATGAGTTTTTTGTTTGAATTTGATGGAAATAATAGTGAAGATTAGTCACGGGTACTAATCCTTCAACTTACGTGTTTTATTTATTTTTATGTCGATGTATTAAGGTTCAAATTAGTGTAAATAACTCTAAATGAACCTTGCCTACCTGCTTGCTTGGTTTAACTATCATAAGTTATCAAATAACATTAACAGTTCAGGTTGTTGGTCGCACAGTTATCAACATTTAGACGTTTTTTTGGAAACATTCCAACGGTAATTCTACTTTAGTTTTGTATTATTATTTAATAGAAGGCGTGTCGCCGGCCGGCAATTTATTTACGTTTTTTTATCCACACCACTGGCTTTTCGGTGAAGGAAAAACATCGTGAGGAAACCTACATGCTTCGATTTCGAGGCATGTTTTGTACCCACTGTCCATTATAAGTGGCGACGGGCTCACTCCCCGTCACACTGGACAGAGTTTCGGTACTAGTGAAACGTGGATGTTCTGAGGTTTCAGAATATCTCTGACTACCCCCTCGGGGAATATAGTCGTGAGCATATGATAAGTTATGCTTTTTTAACGGTCTTAAGTATTTATTATATTTGAATGGTATTCCACCGAAATACACAGTACAGAAGACCAATTGCGCTAATTTAAAACATCAAAGTTCTATTTTTATCCAATTTTGGTTCTAATCACATTGCCATTCAATTACTATTCAACTGTGCTGAATTCCGCATCGTGCTAAACTCTATGTAACTTTGTTGTCTGAGCGATGTGTCAAAACGGCTCTAACGGCTGTCATGGGCTGTACTGCGATTAACGCAATACGTGAATTTTTCGCGATTTCGATGTTGGTCCCATAGAGAAAGTTGGTCAATTCGATGGTCTGATCGTCCTCTTAAAAAAGTGTCAGCATATTAAGAAGGACCCAATAGAATCAGAGATTTGAAACACTTACTTTCACTTATTCTTAGAACAGCTTTATTAACGTTCAACGCATATGCTCACGTCTCTACTCCCCGAGGGGGTACTCAGAGATATTCTGAAACCTCAGAACATCCTCATTTCACTAGTACCGAAACTCTGTCCAGTGTGATGGTGAGTGAGCCCGTCGCCATTTATAATGAACAGTGGGTACAATTCATGCCTCGAAATTGAAGCATGCAGGTTTCCTCCCGATGTTTTCCTTCACCGAAAAGCCTGTGGTATCGTGTTACAACTCGTACACAAATTCCGAAAAACTCCAAGGCTATTCCATGTATACAGCTCGTCATTTTTAATCGTTGGCGTAGTGGAGCTTCGGTATTGGAAACGATCACCGTAGTTAAGCAACGTCAGTTCCGGTCAGTTTTTGGATGGGTGACCGTTTCGTGGTATTTCATCTCGAGCGTTTCCGTACTTCGGAAGGCACGTTAAGCAGTTGGTCTCGGATAGTTCGTTCAGATGGCGTTTCAGAGGCCTATTTAAGGGAGCTTGAAAATTCTCTGACAGCAAGTTGACCACTAACATGCATCCACCAACACGCACTGGGCCCGCGTGGTAGAGTATGTCCCACTCCCTCTCACTCTTATTCTTAAGAGGAGGCTTTTGCCCTGCAGTGGAATTATACAGGCTATAACTTTCTTTTTATGGGAGATCTTTGTTGTAAACTGCAAAAGTATGTGCAGGGATTATCGCCGGATTGATAGCGGTATCTTTAACAAAGGGAAGCGGGTTCGATGCCCCGGTCAGACATCGCCTCTAATCCTTCCGTTATCTGGCCACCCGCGAGATGATTACGTCATTGTTATGCCATTACGACATGTCTGTTGCACTTTCTAGACTGCAAGTCAAAGAACTTTGGACTAGGCTAAATTTTAATCTAATTATAATAAATTATGTAGTTAAAATGCTGAAGTGGCGGTAATGAACAAATTGCTAAGATTGTATTGTTGAAACTTACCTAAACCGTTCTGTATACGATGCGTGCGTGGTCATCAAATAGGTAAAATAAATCATGACATATTTATACAACGTGTCAATGAATTAACGCAAAACTAGAAAGTAGTTTGTTTAGATTCGAGAGCAGAATCGAATTATCATGTTTTCAAAACAGGTAATTTTTTTAAAAATTTTAAATAATTAGTTTGTAAAATTTAAACTTACTAAACTCGATCTTAACCCACCACACAGGTACGCTCACCATACTTCCTACCAAAACAAGATTTTTAAAATGTATCCATGAGAACGCTAGCGCTTTCATTCATTGCTGAAATGATAACAAATGATTTTTGCCTGAAAACTTAAAATACGAATAGCTTTAAATTTTAACTATCAAAATAATGAAATTATTCTTTCAATCTAATTATTGGGCTGGCATAACCTCAGGGTTAAAAGCCCTATTAAAAAAAATATATATAGAAAAAAATATATATAATTATTTTGTTATAAATCAGTTGGTGAGTATGAAGTTTTGCGCTTATTCATTAACACGTTGTATAGTATTGTTATAGAAACTAAAATCTAACAAGAATTGACCTATGATTAATGACAGGATTTTCTGTATACCTACTTTTTTTTTAGCCTACTTCGTGTCCCACTGCTGGGTAAAGGCTTCCACTCTTTTCCTCCAATCCTCCCTATGCAACGCGAAATCGGACCGACCGTCTCCATCGTCTCTACGGTCTTCTTCGACGTCGGCAACCGTCTTGTGGAACCCATTGTAACCTATGCGTGATTATAAATTCTGTAAAAATTGTCGAATTGAATGCTGTGGTTACTTATAAGTGAGGTTGCCTGCCTATTGTAATAGCTTTAGAACTGTGTTTATATCTGTGTTAACTTTGTTTGTAATCCTAAATATGAATTTAAAAAAAAAACCTACTAAAGTCCGGCCGCTGAAAGATTGCGTTTGACTGTTACCATAAAATTGTAAAAAACTGAATGAAAATATTGTTTACCTGTGCTCGCTCTAGTACACAGGGCACTAGCTGCCCTTTTAAGTTCAAAAAGCTACTAAATAATGATCGGCATTTATAGTTTTCATTCAGTTTTTTACAATTTTATGGTAACTGTCAAACGCAATCTTTAAGCGGCCGGACTTTAGGTGATTTTAATCTCAAGACAACTGATCAACCATCACACTGAACAACTTTTACTATGGGTGCAAACAAGAAATCGCAAAGGAAATCTGCTGTTTCATACATTTGAGTTGAGTGGGCATTTCAGTTTAGTATGGAACTGCGTATTTTTTCGTTACGCGTTAGCAGACTACGGCAACATATTATAGCGAATGATTTGTGATGAGCATCACGCGTCATGAAAAGGAGTGACGTCACGTCATTGCAGTGAGCGTTTTGGCACGGAATTTGTAAAGTCAACTTTTGATTTGCAATAATATTTTTGTTTATGGTATTTTTATGTAAGCCTTAAATCTTTATGGTATACTAAACATATAGAACTGTGCAAGTTCCCCATTGGTGCAAATAAATTGATAGCAAGTAGGTAAGTACCTAATACTGCGCAATGCACCATGCGCATCGGATTCAATAGACAGATAATGCACCGGTCGCAGGTAAAGCGTAGCCTTTCATCGGACCTTGAACCTGCGCGAGAGTCGGTCGCGAGTCGCCGTGGACTGGTCACTGCCTGCCACCATAGAGTGTGTCTTTCGATTGGCATCAGTTAGGGCCTATAGGATAGCTGCCTCAGAGATGAATTGTGACAGATTCTTTTTAAACATTCATCGAGCGAGGTAAACAATAAAATTCTTATCTAAAAATGATAGACAAGGATTATTAAAATAACGATTTAAACAAAATTAATAAAAGAAAGTTATAATTACTGTACAAAAGATACTAAAGAAGATTTACGTCTGTCTCTAGTCCAATTCTAAGTACAAACATAATCTACAAACGTAATTTCTGTCACTTCTTTCACATATAACCTTCATAATACTATAAACGAAACAAATTGCTCCCTAAAATTAGGTAATAAAAAAAAACACGGAACCTTTCGATCTGACAGCTAAATTGGCACGATTATAACGCCATCACATCTTTCCAGTGTCTTTGAATTGAATACCATTTCTTTTGTAATGAAGACGCCTCATTTTTAAAACCTTTTGTAAACCTTTTGTAAAGCATATAAAAATAAAATAGTTGCAACAGATATTTTTTCTCGTGTGTGTACGTACCGTAACTACCAACGTTTTAAAAAAGATTAAGTTTATTCTGAATGCCTAAATGCGCGCTATATACAAACGAAGTCTGGTAATATTTTCAATACTAACCAATTTTTCAGATAACAATCTAGAAACGAATCTCAATGTTTGTATAAAGTCAGATTTTCGTTAAAATATACAGTTTTAGTGCTAGGATTAATTTAAGATTTGTATGGAAATCTTTGAGGCACTGTAACTTTAAAACTGCACATTTTAATGAAAATCTAACTTCATACAGATATAGAGATTAGTTTTTAGATTATTTGTGAAAATTTTTATTGACTTTAATTGGTTAGTTAAGAAAATATCACCAGTCTTCGTTTGTATGGAGCGCGCTCCGAATTATATTCCCTTAACTGTGCAAAGTTGTAGTTAGTATTTTATTACATTTTACATTCACGTAGGTACTCTTCTTTTAATAGGTTCCATTAAAAGTTATTGAGATGTAACATTCTCATAAACATTGATTAGTTGATCTATGACCGCTGTCGGTGCTCCGTAGGAACAGGCCGTGATATAACACAATTTAAATCGCAACGACAACGTCTCGTCGCGTCTGCTACAATTATGTTGACACGTTACGAATATTAATGGCTTATTTACTGTTTTAAATAACGCATGTTTTAATTTTATTAACATTTATCACTATATCGTTGATGGGAGATATGTATTTGGTTATTGGATCGTTGTCGACTACGAATGTTGTTGTAATATGAATATTATTAATACTTACCTTTAAAATCAATAGTAGAAAACATTAACTGAGCAACATTTGTACCGAGTAAGTGTTTGAAAATAATGAACAAAAAGATTTCATTTTACAATAATTAGGTACACAAGCGTGTTAAGGTAAACAGTTGCATTACTCTAAGGGGTGATTCTACCCATACTGAACAACCTTCCCTAAGTAACCTATAGAAAATTCCAAAAAAAAAACGACTTTTCATACAAACTTTCGATCAGCTGATTGCATTTAGTATGGAAAGTCCGAAATTTTTTGCGAATTTTCTATAAGTTTCTTAGGGAAAGTTGTTCAGTCTCATGGGTAAAATCATCCCTTAAAGTAATGAAGCTGTTTACCTTAACACCCTGTAAACCTGTTTATACAACGTGTTAATTAATTAACGCAAAACTAGAAAGTCGTTTGTTTGGAATCCAGAGCAGACTCTAATTATCATGGTTTCAACGTAGGTATTTTTTTTTCAAAATATTAAATTCTTAGTACGTTTGTAAAATTTAAAATTTACTTAACTCGATCTCAACCCACCGCTCGGGCACTCTCATCCTACTTACTAATAAAACAAGATTCTTAAAATGTATCCATGAGCACGCTGGTGCTTTCATTCATTGCTGAAAAGATAACAAATAATTTTTGCCTGAAAACTTTAAATGCGAATAACTTAAAATTTTTACTATCAAAATAATGAAATTATTGTTTCAATCTAATTATTTTGTTATAAATCAGTTGGGGTGTATGATGTTATGCGCTTATTCATTAACACGTTGTATACCCACATTTTATCATTTTTGTGTACAGTCATTGATGCACGAATGACGTAGTAAAAGCTAGCAAGAGATTTAATGGAGGATTAACTTTAATTAACGTACGTGCAACTGGCAGTATAAAGTTTAAACAACTCAAACAGCTTTAAAAAGTACTATAAAATCTCTAAAGCCGCCTGTCAAAATCACGGATCTTGGACGCATTATAGCACATAATAATACTAGTACTACCCGTAACTTTACTATAGTGAGAATCCTACAATAGATCTACTTCATGTCAATTAAAGACGAAAAAAAGAAGATCACAGAAGCAGGGCCACGAAACCTTTTCAGACCGTGATCATTTTATAAAAAATTTGAAACACTTATGTCTTTGATGGCAGAATTTTATAAATATCAAATAAAGCATACTTTTTATGAATTTTGGAGATAAAAAGTAAAGTAGTCAAATTCAAGGATGTAAGTCTACATATTTAAATAGCTTTCACTATCAACAGTGATTGGTATTCCACACGGAGCGGAGTCGAGTGTTTATATTCAGTTTGCGAGCGCACTGTCTCCTCTCATAACATTCACTGTTTTGCGGAAAAGTCGTACGGTCACCGGATACATGAGCCTTCGGTTCCGTTTGAAACTAAATGTATAGTAATACCAATCAATACAAAACACCAAACTACCACTACTTTCACAAAACTCAAGACTCAAAATGTTTTATTCAAAATAATATCACATGGATAGCTTTCTGACGTCATTTTTGACTCTACCACCGCGTCGGAAGGTGTTCCGTTGTAGAGAAGATGCGGCCAGAAACTCTCACACCAAAATCGAATATCTGTATTCAAATACAGAGCTGCAATCGCGGTAAATATTAGGTGATTGAACCGTGACTGGACTACGTACGAACATTTGGTATTGCGCTAATCGCGGTACAGCTCACGACAGCAGCCGTTAGAGCCGTTTTGACAGATCGCTCAGAGACATTAAAGACTGTCAGTTACATAAAGTTTAGCGCGATACGGAATTCAGCACAGTTGAATAGTAATTGGATTGCAATGTGATAGAACTAAAATTTGATAAGATAAGAATAGAACTTCGATGTTTTAAATTAGCGCAATCGGTCTCCTCTATACTTCTATACGATGGCACAGGACCAAGAAAGATGCAAGAAACAATCATATTCATTGTATTGATTATTCATCATTTAACATTGTATTGTATTTCGACAATTAACAAGCAAAGAAACCGAACAATGTTATATTGAACCTAATGTGAAGTAAATTAGTATCAATATGGCTTTATTCTGTACAAAGACATTAGCATAAAATGCACAACATTCTATTCTAAATATCTGCGTGGAAATATATAACGGTCATTTGTTTAACATAAGTACCAAGAACACCTTGTTCCTAACTATTTACGATATATTCTAAGATGTGACATCACAGAGTAACAAAGATTGACAGTAACTGCGCTCAACGGTCCCCGGTGCGCCCGCGCCGCTGCGCGCGGTGACATCAGCTGGTTGGTAAAGCCTAGATTTAGACATAAGACTCAAAGATGATCTCAGCCGTTATCTCGCCTCTGAATGGTGCTAGTGTGTTCGATAACAACAAATATAATAGATATTAGTGAGTCACGACGCCTCCGCGTTTGGTCCTGCGCAGTGTCACCTGAGAGAACGGTTGTGATTGATAGTAGACGAGGTACTATTGATAGGGTTATTTGCATCAACGGAAAAAAATTCCGGGGTAATTTTGATACACCTCTGGCTTTTCGGTAAAGGAAAACATCGTGAGGAAACCTGCATGCTTCAATTTCGAGGCATGTATTGTACCCACTGTCCATTACAAGTGGCGACGGGCTCACTCCCTGGCACACTGGACAGAGTTTCGGCACTACTAATGAAAAGTGGATGTTCTGAGAATTCAGAATATCTCCGACTACCCCCTCGCGGATTATAGTCGTGAGCATATGCTTATGCTTATTTAGACAAACAAACTGACTAACTTTTTACAATAGGAGCAATATGGCCCGAAAAAAGAAAGTTCTGTTGTTCCATATAAGTATTTATGCCACGCAGGTTATCGACATCTTCCATGAAACATACATTTTGTCATTTTGAATATCTCGCTGAATAAATGAATATCTTCATTCTTGATTCGAGCACTGTATGTAATGCAGCAAAGCATTATCATATGCTTAAACCTCTAGAGGAGGTAAAGCTCTACAATACAATAAGAATATCATGGTCTTCCATTTTTTCTAGATCCAGTAGTTAAGGCTGGGAGCCCAGGTATCAAATAAGAATAAAAAAAAAATTAAAAAAAAAATCTGTTTATTTCAGACAAATGTCCATAGCATAATACGCGTAATATAGCGTAAAGAGAAGAGTGACAATTTCATTTTATAGAGTTGAACTGTATAATACCACCCAAACACTGCTGGACTTATGCCTTTTCCAGGCCTTGGAAATAAGCTGGATCCTACGCATCCAGACACTACCAGCGCTTTGATACACTAGCTCATAATTGTTACTAGGAACAAAAGCAACTTTTGACAAAGGATCTTAAATTTTACTCTGACCAAACTATCTCGGTAACTGCAACGAATTGACTATGGCTATGTGACTCATTACTGGTTTCTGTCGATATCGAGCCATTTAAATTGCTACAAGGAAACCCCAAAGAGACTACCTCATTATCCTCATTAGCCACGGTTTATACAGAAGAGACGTGTGGTGGTGGCGGATATTATAAGTAACACAATATAAACCTTATAGTACGTATCATAGCGTCGTTTTTGTCGTAAAGGAGAATCGCGCCCGCGCCTCCAGGTGACGTCGCCTGGACGCGCGGGCGTAATTCTCCAAACGACGCTATGCTACGTACTATAAGGTTTATAAATGTGTTACTTTGACTATCCGCCACCGCCACAAGTCTCTTCTGTATAAATCGCGCCTTAAAATCAAGTGTCAGTTTTCAATAACGAAACACTTTTACTCTCAAAAGAAACGGAAAGTGTCACCTGTGAGTAAACATAAGGATATCTAAGACGCCTGCTTACAATAAACAACGGTGGATGCAGTTGACTCATTGACCGTCCCTTTTCAAGTCTCACGATGCGAGGTATTTTCGAATGTATCTCTTCGGCATAAGAATGTTAACAGGGTACTTGTAGTGTCATCAAACAACGCCAACGCGAGGTGTCACAGGCAGACAGTAGATAGATTGATCACTAGATCTTCCTAATGTTTTAGTAATTGATGCTTTGATGATAGATAAGGCTGTATGGGAGTGTTGTTTGAAGTAAATTGATGATTGTTTCTGGGAATGGTAGATAGAGGTAAATATAATTTGTATATTCATAAAGCAGATGGTTGGTAAATTTTATTTATTTTTAATAGTTGCTCTTTGCTGTAAAAATGGAATTATAGTCTTAACGATTTATTGCAAAGATTTGATTTGATTTGATAGTATTGCTAACATTAATAATAATTGACTTCTATTTATGGTAAACTGGAAAAAACTATAACACGTTACATTCAAATTTTATATTTTTTTGTATGTTTTTGAAGTGAGCATTGGGCTTTTGAAATTGAAACGGAGGTCGTGGGTTCGATTTCCACGTGGGACACCTAGTGATATGTCACTTTGTGTATTTTTCCCCTGTCGGATAGGACATTGCAGGCCGAATCACCTGATTGTTTGAAAAGAAAGATGATTCCGTGCTTCGGATGGCACGTTAAGCCATTGGTCCCGGCTACTATCTCTGGTGGTAGTAGTAGTTACATAAAAACCACGTCAGAGGCCGTAAGGCGGTCTGAAAAAACTCTGACACAAGGGCTTGTTGCTGCCCATACGATAAGAAGAAGATGGGTCAAATTATGTTCTGTGATGAATTTAGGTTGATAGGTGATATTCATATCACTGAATTTACAAAAAAAACCAAAATTGGAAATGAAGGTTACATTCAAAGTTATTTTAATTTCAACTTTTTAACCTAGTAATAAAAAAAGAAGTCAACTTAAAAGGTCAAGATATTCATTATAATGACTATAATAATTCATCAATAGTTTTATGCATTATTTTGGCAACAACACTTCCTCAAAAGTACCACTTTAACGTGTTTTCTGTAAACTGGTCACGTCACCTTACATTATAATGCCAACATTCCCTGATATCTCGTGAGAATTATAATTTGAGGTTGATAAATAAACATCTTGTCAGACGTCTTTACGGCTGACAATATTCAAATTGTTTTTAATCCACGAACAAGCTTGGGAACTTCCCAAATCGACATAATCACAATCTATCAATATTTACTAAAATCACAGACATGTCTGTGTGTGACTACAAGTAACATTTCCTGTATCAACCGGCTATTTAGAAGTATAAATTATAGCCTGTAGAATCCCACTGCAGGGCAAAGGTGATATCTCTCACGAATAATGGTGAGAGGGAGTGGGCCATACTCCACCACGCAGGCCCAGTGCTTGCTGCTGGAGGCAAGTTAGTGGTCAACTTGCTGTCAGAGAATTTTTAAGCCGCCTTAATAGGCCTCTGACCTGGCTTAACGAATAGTTACAACGCCATCTGACGGAACTATCGGAGACCAACTGTTTAACGTGCCTTCCGAAGCACGAAAACGCTCGAGATGAAATACCACTAAACGGTCACCCATCCAAAGACTGACCGGACCTGTATGGCGTTGCTTAACTTCGGTGATCGTTTTCAATTCCGAAGCTATTTGATATTAAGAGGTATGTTACATATTAAGAAGATAGACTAGTAACGTTTTTTCCATACAAACGTATTCCCCTGTTTCCATGTCTGAAGCCCGCCTATCCTCTTAAATATTTATCCGAATAGGACAATATTACGTATACCATAAAAATAACAAGAGAGGAAAGGTCCTAATGACCGGTAAAGTGAGGTGATGAACTGGAGCCCGATTGCGCTAATTTAAAACATCGGAGTTCTATTCTTATCCAATTTCAGTTCTAATCACATTGCAATCCAATTACTATTCCGCATCGCGCTAAACTATAGGGTCCAACTTAATATGCTGACACTTTTTTAAGAGGATGATCAGACCGTCAAACTGAACAACTTTCTCTATTGTAACAACATCGTAATCGCGAAAAAAATCCAGCTGTCCCATACATTTGGCTCGAGTAGGTTTGCAGTTTGGTATGGAATCACAGATTTTTTTTTCGCTTTCGTTATTGGTGCCATAGAGAAAGTTGTTCAGTTTGACGGTCTGATCATCCCCTTAAAAAAGTGTCAGCATATTAAGAAGGACCCTGTGTACGTAACTGACAGCCTCTAACATCTGAGCGATCTGTCAAAACGGCTCTAACGGCTGTCAAGAGCAGTACCTACCGCGATTAGCGCAACCAAAAGTGCCAAAAGTTATGGTTCGTACGTAGTCGAATCACGGTTCAATCACCGAATATTTAGCGCGATTGTAGCCCTGTTTATTCTATAAGAACATTATTAGATTCGCATCCCTCCCGCTGATGTACTCTACTCTCGGATGGACAGATATAGGCAAATATATTTATATGTATACAAGCCGGGCTTGGAACTGGTTTGCGGACCGGGCACCGTCGTCGTGCCGCGTGGAGCCAGCCGTGCGCAGGAGTCGACCTGTTTGTTTTGTGCCTAGCGCCATGTGCCAACTATCCTAGAGGTCGAATATTTGAGCAAATGCTGGATAAAATTCATAAATATCTTGGACATTGAAACTGGGCTATTGTCCTAAAAGAAGTTCCAAAATCTAGTCTCCGTTCGGGTTGTCTAGTCTAGATCTTCTAAGATCTCTATGTAAGCTATAACTAGTGCAAATAAATGACAGACTTTGACTAGTAACATTGTTTTATGATGATTTGGATAATTATATTTGCATATATATTTTATTACAATAATGATTACAATAAATACATTTTCCTCTTTTAGAATTGGATCGCGCAGCCTTTGGCTTCTGGACTTTAAAAAACCGGCCAAGTGCGTGTCGGGGGTCGAAAAAAAAATGTTTTCTTCATAACTACTACACACCTATCAGTTTTTGGGTTACTGTTATCTGTCTTCATGCCAAATTTCGATTCAATAGTTGCAAAAATGAGCGAGTTATTGAGGCAGGGGCAGACAGAATGGAAGAAAGTATAAGCGTTCCTTGTTTAACTACGGAACCCTAAAAAGGAAGAGAATAGAAACAAGATGTGCTCTAAGAAAATGAAATTAGTGTCGGTACTGCTTGATCAGTGTGTTGGAATGGGACTATGAGTTGTTTTATTTGCTAATACCTTATCCGCCGACGATATTTTGGACGATGCGCAAATAGTCAGTTTTTTATACATGCCCAAATATTGTATTCGAAATATCCTTTTTGGGTATTTTGTTACACCTACAGAGTTGGCTTGGCAACAAAATGTTTAAAATTACTGGATTTCTTGCGTTTTTGCAATATAATAGTTTAAATGACGATGGGATGTATTTATTGACGAAACGTGTTGTGGATCAGAGTGGTGTATTTCCTTTGACGAAGCCTGTTGTGGATACGCACATTGTATTTTATCTACGAGTATAATTTTTGAATTTGGATCGTTTAAATTTCTGTCACTTTTAGAGGTAGGGAAAAACGTGATCTTTGTACAATACCTATACTTCATTCCAAATAAGGACGACGAGATTTTCCGATTCCTATTTAGCTTTCTGGCCAATTCTAATTACCAAATGTAATTAATTTATTGGATACAAATAGGGTCCTTCTTAATATGATGATTCTTTTTAAGGGGATGATCAGATCATCAAACTGAACAACTTTCTCTATGGGACCAATGTCGAAATCGCGAAAAAAAAAATCTGCTGTTCCATAGTAAACTGAAATCTTACTCGACCCAATTGTATGGGACAGCAGATTTTTTTTTCTCGATTTCGACATTGATCCCATAGAGAAAGTTGTTCAGTTTGATAGTCTGATCATCCTCTTAAAAAAACGGTCAGCATATTAAGTTGGACCTTGTATACTATCCGACATATGATCTTGGACGTTACTAAAGCTGTTCTCAAAATAAGTAATAGGAAGTGTTTCAAATCTCTGTTTCTGTAAAGCAAAATAACCTTAAAACTTTGTTGCTATTTTGAATGGAGTATAGATACCTACTGTATCAGAACCATTCGGGTTTTGTTGTTATTGCCAAAATAAAAATAATTATGTACAAATTGATAAACGACAATAAACCGGGAATGGTTTTAAAGCTTGAACTTCAATTAGCAATATATATTTAGTACCTGAAGAAGCATTAGATGCCATAGAGATGGTTACTGAATCACACAAGAAATTGGGAGAGGCCTATGCGCACACATAGACCCTAATAGGGTAACAAACAATGATAGAGATATAACGGAAGACGACGGATAAGTTAACCTTACTGAGGATAACCTAGTTTTAGATGATATCTTCAAAATACCAAGGCAATAAAATAATCAACATCCAATGCTGTTGGCAAATGTCTTCACCAGGATGGCAAGTCAAACTCTATGGCGCAGTTTATACAGAAGAGACGTGTGGCGGTGGCGGATAATCTAAGTAAAACAACTTAAACCTTATAGTACGTAGCATAGCGTCGTTTTTGTCGTAAAGGAGAATCGGGCTCGCGCCTCCAGGTGACGCCGCCTGGAGGCGCGGGCGTAATTCTCCAAACGACGCTATGCTACGTACTATAAGGTTTATAATTGTGTTACTTTGACTATCCGTCACCGCCACACGTCTCTTCTGTATAAACCGCGCCTATGACATGCCATCGACTAGACAAAAGAAAAATATAAGATCTCATGCGACCCGTGTCTCGTATTTCCCATTTTATTAATGGTAATATCAAAAACCAACAGGTAAACCACACTATTAGTAGAACAACGAAGTACCTGCTATACAACGTGTTAATGAATTAACGCAAAACTAGAAAGTAGTTTGTTTAGAATCGAGAGCAGAATCTAATTATCATGGTTTCAACATAGGTAATTTTTTTCATAATATTAAATAATATGTTTGTAAAATTTAAAATTTACTGAACACGACCTCAACCCATCGCTCGGGCACTCTCACCCTACTTACTACCAAAACAAGATTCTTAAAATGTATCCATGAGAACGTTAGCGCTTTCATTCATTGCTGAAATGATAACAAATCATTTTTGCCACAAAACTTAAAATGTGAATAACTTAAAATTTTAACTATCAAAATAATGACATTATTGTTTCAATCTAATTATTTTGTTATAAATCAGTTGGGGTGTATGAGGTTTTGCGCTTATTCATTAACACGTTGTATACGGGTGAGAAAAATGAAAAGAGTGATGTATAATATAACTTATGACAACACTATCTGAATAAAAATTCAATGGAGTTTGCTTGGCGCCATTGCTCTTGCTGTGTTTCTTCGTATTTAAAGTTCGTAAAAAATTGGTTCTAGTGATATTTGTGACATAATTTTGTGCGGATTGTGTACCAAACAGTTGCGTAAAGCGACCGACGTAACAGGAATCTCAAATAAATACGATAACAGAACATAAAGTTTTGGTTCAAGTTAACTCGTACATTGTCATTTTGGCAGCAACGCGCGAGCTTACGAAATCGACCACAGATTCATCGTCATCTATCATCCCATCATCAAAATAAAGAATATAAAGACAAAAAATAACGAATGGCTCAAAAGGACTAGTATCCAGAGCCGTTAAAGACATTATAAAAACATTCAATTGGTAAGCTTCTCAAAGACAGACTGACGGACGGACGGACTGGCGCAATCCAATCTGACGCACGACGTAGTTCTCAAAACAAAGGATGAGCGTCGTGCAGCGATCGTCCAAATGTTGCACTACCAGTCTACCACCGTTGCATGTCCCAGCCTCGGACATCTCAAATTATTTCGACCATCAACACGTCATACGTGCGATGTGATTTAAAGAGGTTGCCCTGCCCTGCTGATTGTATTTAATTATTTTTTTAATTTATGAAGGTTTACTTTTAGCTTTTGTGGTTTATAATTTGTTAACGGCATGTTGTCGGTCATAAATTGAGACTGGTTTGTGTTTGATCGCGTATCTTCGACAGTCGACGATAAGGGCCGAGAGATTTGTTTTCAAGATATACATATTGATGCGTATCTGCATTTAACTTAATTGCAGATTCAAATATGGTTATGTTTTGATATGATTAAGAAGTTGCGAATTCGGCGAGATGATTTCTCGTTTATCCTGGACCGGTTTTCGCAAATGAGGTGTCAATCTCGATTCGATTTGAATGTCTAAGTTAATTAAGGCATTCTTAACATCTCGTAAGTCAATTTATACAAGCTTTTCTTTCGCATCGATCGACTCAAACAATTTTAAGTTGTACCAATTGGCTTAATTTTTACATGCGTAAATCTATACATTTGAATCTCATGCTACATGCAGTCAGGCAGGATACAATAAGGTACCCACTACATTACCTATTATAGGCACGGCTCATACAGAAGAGACGTGTGGTGGCGGATAATCTAAGTACCTAGCACAATTATAAACCTTATAGTTCGTAGCATAGCGTTGTATGGAGAATTACGTCCGCGCCTCCAGGCGACGTCACGTGGAGGCGCGGGCGCGATTCTCCTTTACGACAAAAACGACGCTATGCTACGTACTACAAGGTTTATATTGTGTTACTTAGATTATTCACCACCGCCACACGTCTCTTCTGTATCTTATGTTCAATAAATTTCTAACGTCGGAGCTTCGGTTTTGTGGTTATTGCAAAGTTATGCGAAATTCGTTATTTACGATTACAATTAATACCTACCGCAAAAGTATTTTTAGAAAAACATTCTCATTTTTGCGGAAATTGTCGATGTGCGAACACAAACTCCTGACGTTTCTAAAGCTTGAACTGCTATGAACTGTACTGTACTAACATGCATGAAGTATGTACGGATTCGCTTTGCATTAGTTTTATAATGTCTCAGGTTCTCAGATTCATCTCACAGAGAGAAGAGCATTAAGTATAATGCCATTATATAAATCGCATTAATAAATTGTATAAATTCTTCTTCCACACAGGAACCTAAATATTGGCAAAAGCGGTACAAAACCGTTATGTTTAATATACCTATAATAGCTTAGTTAAACAATCCTAAAGACATACTAACACTTACTCATAAAAACCTATATAATCTAATCACAATGAAGACAATGGCTGCCTTACAAGCTCAGAGTAAGTAACGAGGCGCTAAGCAGAGATGATGCGCCTAGATACCCGAACAGGCCTTCACGGCCGGGGCGTCGCGTCGGAGCCGGCCGGCCCTCGTTACATACACGCTTGCCTGCCTGGCGACCTGTTCTCAGATAGTACTTACGTTTTGCGTCTTATGTGAGGATTTGCATTTTATGTGGATTCAAGATGTTATACGCCTTGCTCTTGTGACATCGGCAGTCGTGTTCGTATCAGATAACATGGTCGTATGGATCAACACACAGAAAATTAGGGCGGACTCGAGTTCCCTCGTCTGTGATCCTTCAACAGATCTAAATCGCGCTATCGATGTTTTCTTAAATTTCAACCAAAGACTGCACTTCTCATTTGAATAATGAGGTGACTGATGAAGAGAAAGAAATGTCAGGATCTTTGCTGGTGGGTCGCATATATCTCTACTACTCAAATAAGAGAATATACTTAATTTGCTGACACTTTTTAAGGGGATGATCAGACCGTCAACCTAAACCACTTTCTATATGGCACCAACATCAACAATCGCGAAATAGAAACACTTGTTTCATACAAAACTGCAAACCAAATCGAGCCAAATGGAAAGCTGATTTTTTTCCACGATTTCGATGTTGGTCCCATAGAGAAACTTGTTCAGTTTGATGGTCTGATCATCCCTTTAAAAAAGCGTCAGCATATTAAGAAGGACTCTGTATAAAAGAGGTGGCCTATAATATACTATATCAGAGACCAGAGTAGCCAAGAGAGAGACAGAGGTGAGTAGGCAGGCCACCAGCACGTTGGTCTGATGACATTGTGAGGGTGACGGGTTCACATTGGATCAGATTAGCACAGGACCGTGAAGAATGGCGCAATAAAAGGGAGGCCTATGCCCAGCAGTGGGTTGATGTGGGCTGATTTGATTGATTGATACAATATAATTTTCAACGTAATTCTGTAAACACGGCGACACATCAAGCTACGCAAAACCAAAATAAGCTCACCGCGCGACGTCATAGGTTATTCAACATCCGCGCGGCCAGCTTATGTTGGTTGGTTGGTGTCGCCGTGTGTACATTGGAATCTAGTAAAGCATTCATACAGTAGAACAGTGCAACTTTTATGCAAATATTTACCGGAATAATTTTATTACAAGAGTCACATTCAAATAAAACCCGCACATTGTTTCTCTCTGCCTACAATGATGTCATTTCCTGATAATGCATTATTGATCGAACTAATGATTTCTAATGATGCAGGAAATTCTAGGGACTAGAGCGGATATTTATATCGAAGCTGAATATTCATACAGTGCGTCTGTTTGTAAACAGAACACTTGCCATTACCAATACTTAGCATAGTTTAGTTCGGCGAATGACAAATCACTATTGTGTGGATGCGCGAGCGCATGTTACCGTCAACGTCATACGTAAGGACATAATAGTGTCATTTGTTTTCGAATATTTCGTTTTAAGCACTGACATACAAAATGATGGACGCCAGGTCTAGTACAAATTCTCGAAAAATGTGTCCGAGACTAACCTACACAAGCCTTAGTACGTGTATAGTAATATAAAATGTTGAAAAAGCTGAAATTCTTTTTCATTTTGCTTGCGTAGTTTTAACCCCATCGCGGCACGGCGTACGCCTAGAGCATGTCAAACAAAGTCTGTCGCGTAATTGGTTCTCTTTATACGTTTTGGTGCTCTTTTGGTTCGGACACTTTTGGGCGTGTACCCGACGTCCAGTATTTGGTAAGTCAATGGTTTTAAGCTATAGTTTGAGCGCAACCATTAGAAGGCTCACTACAAAATACAAATATCCATGGAATACCGGCCACTTGGGTAGGTTTTGGGCACTGATTATTGTGGAAGTTTTCATATATATGACTACATATGCATATTATGCTTCGATCGCGTCTTCGCCCGCGTAAAGTGAGCATTCGAGCTGCAGACCACATTTCAAACTGTTGACAATTCTACTAAAATCACATTTAACTATTATATTATCAAAAACATATTTAATTCATACTGTGGCATCCATTCACATCCATATGAATGTGAATGGATGATTCATTATCGATGTGTCATTAATTAAGTCTTTCTTTTTTCTGGATGACTAGGTAAATGCATGAGGTGGTAATGGATAAAATAAAATCTGGAGTCTTTTTTTTCTAACACCGTTTCGGAAGATAATAGGGAATGCTCCTACTCTGGTTTCAACAACATTTTGAAGAATGGGAGTCCATGATAAAGACACAAAGAGCGCCAAAAATACTTTCAATTCATACTATCATATCATTTCGGATTTTGTCAAGCATTGTACTTTTACAGTTTACTGCCAGTCATTCTACGCGTGCGGTGTGGGCTGGCGTCACGCGGGGGACATACAACGCCCTGCAGTATAACGACGCGTTGGGTGCTGATGGGGCCGCCAAGGTTTTGTAGTGCATCCAATATGTATGCGGAGGCGCACACTGATGGATTCCACCCTGCTTGGCCGTGGCAAGCCGTTGGCTGTGTGCATCTCTGCTTGGCCCTTTGACTAATTATTATAAGGACTAGCCTTGCGGAAGCATTTCCCCTCTGCCACGGTATAAGCACAATTGATCTTGTGCATTTACATTCAATTTTACACCTTATCACTAAACGAGACAGCCTATAATTGCGAAATAATAACTTCGAACTTAGAACGTTTGGGGTTCACACGAGACTACTTTTCATGATTTTTGATATTCAAAATTAGAATCTAAAGTTATGGGGAATAAAATCCAAAGTTGCGGATTTCATGTTACCTCGCCACCTGCAAAAAGTGGCAGAAATGTTTGTTAGTAGAATTACACGCGTAACCAGTCCACATATAAATAGTCAGAGGCTTGGCCGCATGCGCTGCAGCCCCAGCATCATTCTGCGCGCGTTAGGAGACAAATGGGACTCCCCAATGCTGCAGCGCTGGGTGCGCTTGCATGCCACCTTGTGACTGCCTGTTTTTGTTTTAACATATAGTTTGTAATAACACAATACAGGGTCCTTCTTAATATGCTGACACTTTTTTAAAAACACAGACCATCTAACTGAGCAACTTTCTCTATGGGACCAACACCGAAATCGCAAAAAAAAATCTGCTGTCCCATACATTTGGCTCGAGTGGGTTTGCAGTTTTGTATGAGACAGCAGATTTTTTTTTCGCGCTGTCTATTTTGATCCCATAGAGAAAGTTGTTCAGTTCGATGGTCTGGTCATCCCCTTAAAAAAGTGTCAGCATATAGATCTGAGTCATCTGAGCAATAAATGATTTAATTTAATTGTGACACCGCTGACCAGCGTTAATTTCTATGTCTTAACGATTAATTAATAATGTCAAATGAAACTTATCGGCACTTAACTCAACTGTCAGAGAGTTGTAAATATATTAGTCACAACAGTTACTGAGCATCGAAGCCAAGGCTCCGTCCGATCCAAGATTAGGATGTATGTTTTTATATTTGCAACATGACATCATGTCCACTTATAGGTGCAAATTGAATAACTGTTAAGTGGGATGATACTTGAAGAATTTCCGGCAATCCAAACAAAGTTAAGCTTCTTGGAAATTGGAAAAAACAATGACGTACCTATCTAGTGAAATCTACATCTCTATACAAAACTGCAAACCTACACGACTCAAATGTCTGAGACAGCAGATTTTTTTTCACTATTTCGGTGTTGATCCCATCGAGACAGTTGCGCTCAGTTTGTTGGTCTGATCATCTCCCTAAAAAAACCGTCAGCAAGTTAAGAAGGACCTTATACAGTGTGTTAATAAAAAAGCGCAAAACCTCATACACCCCAACTGATTTATAACGAAATAATTGCATTGAAATAATAATTTCATTATTTTATTAATTAGAATTGAATTATTTCAAGTCATCGACTACCCCCTCGGGAGATATAGTCATGAGCACATGCTTGCATGCATGCATGCATATAATGGCCTTTGACTTGTGACGATTCACCTTAAATGAAACCGACAGGATTTACTATTTTGTCATTCCTGTTAGAAATATATTCTTGTATTCCTTTCTTTAAAGGCACATCCTCACAACAACAAAAAGACAGAAAAGACAGGGCACTACACTCACCACCACAACAGTACAACACCAGACACAAGCACAAGAGACCCGGCACTAGCAGACGACAATGAGACACTGCACTCCACGGGCACGGCACCGCTGCCGCGCCAGCCGGCACGTGGGTCGCGGACACTAATCGAAGCGGGGGTGGAACTAGCATCTGAGGACGAGCGCCTACACAAGTAAGGCAGGGAGACATGTATGTATGCTGATTGGGTTTTTTGCTACGAGCGAGAATTAGCCACAGATGTTGCGATGCTAAATCAATTACGATTCCGTCAAAGGGATCTTATCAAGGTCAATGTCTTTACTGATTTGACGAAGGTTGAACTCAATAGACACCCGCATTATAAAAACAAGATATCCAACACCATCATCCGACATTCAACGTAAAGTCCTTTGGCTTTACAGTCCGACGTGATAACCCAAAAGTTGCAGGTTCTACGAGCCTCTCTTTGCTCTTACGGAAGATCGTCAAAAGTACTACAAATCAGCCCAAATCAATCAACTGCTGGGGATTGGTCATCTTTTTCCCCACGGTCTATAGCAAATCTTACATACGTGAAGTCATACGGTGTAAGAAGTTTGAACTGCAAGCCCAAAATAGTCTCGAGGTCTGTCACATCACATTAAAGTACGGTGGTCTACAACCAAGAACCACCTCGGATCTCTTAGGCTTAACCAACAGATAGTATTTACATAAATTCATCATATCATATCATTTCACACTGGACAGAGTTTCGGTACTACTGGTGAAACGTGGATGTTCTGAGGTTTCAGAATATCTCTGACTACCCCCTCGGGGAATATAGTCGTGAGCATATGCTTATGCTTATATCATTTCATTTCAAGTCCGTACTCCCTATTGGGGTGGACAAAAACCCTGCTACTCTAAACCTCTGAAGGGTCAGTCGTGAGTAAGGTTCACTTTTCAGGATGAAATTACGAGTCTAGTGGTGATGGGTAGCTAATCATTCTCCCACAATAAACACTCCAAAAGAAACCTAACCTGACGAGCAAAAGGAAAAAAATACAGATAAGGTAATCTTCCCAAAACAAGGCAGAAAGCGATAATAGGGCTATTACTGTCCAATTTAAAAGTCGGTAACTTTCTCTGCGAGTTCATGTGAAGTTTTGGCATTTTGAAGCTAATTGCGATTAATTACGTCTTTAACTGTGAATCCTTCAAGCCTACATCAGGCTATTAAAGTGAGCTTTTCTCTTAAAACGCCGCCATGGAAGTTGTTCGCATGTGTAGTGTGTATCCGACCTAGGATAGGCGATCCAATGTCAACCTAAGTGCCGATGACGCCAGCATCGCTTTCGATCACAATCTCATTTAGGTACAGCGGACGCCTAGACTCTGCGCCGGCGCACCTGACAGGGTTGTCGAAACAAAAACATAGTTTTATAAAGTCAATGTTTTTATAGGCTTTTGTGATGTGTGCTTGCATTGCATTATGTTGCCGTTGATAAAAAGTATAGACTTGCGACATAATAAGTACTCATTATATTCATTTTACTTTGATCGAAGCTGATATCAAGCATTCATACTGGTATTGTCAGTATTCCGCCGTCTCCCTTCCCCGTTACTAAAACAGTAATCATTTTTGAATTGAGTTGGACAGTAATGTTTCATTCAAGGCTTGAAAGACGACAAATGGGTAACCCTGACTAGAAACATCGACCGGACATCCAAACTGCGGCAATATCGCATCTAATGCACTGCGTGGGCGCATCCGATTGCACCGTGCAGTTACTGCGCATGCGATAAATGCGGCGATGACAACCATTAACCTGATAAGGAAGGTGAGGTACGTGGTGAAGAACGAGCCGGTACTAAGAGATTTGAATCTTCCACTGAGCCGATAGAATCGAAAGCGATCTGGAGTAATATTTAAAAATTCACACATCCCAATTTGTACACACAAGTAGCATGGTACGCATTACAGATTAGAATGTGTAAAAAAGTATACTCCTGTATTTAATTTGCATATTGTTTACATAATATGACATACGCAGCCTGTTTGGGAGGGCCCAGAAAGCTGTTTTAGGACTAATAGGTTACTTAAAACTTAGCCAGAGATAACAGGCGAAGCCAAAGCCGCATCATCGAATATAATCTTCTGATTGTACTACAGTAAAAATCGGTGTTGGCACACTCTAGGTTATCTCATTTGTATTCAGGACAAAGCCGCGGGCCTGTGAAAATTCGAGCTCGCTTCGCTCGTTCCAGTTCAGAAAATGAGTTCTACAACCACCCCTAAAAGGGGGTTCTAAGACTTCCAAAAAAGACGTACACAAATCCTAGCTACGTAAAGCAATAAATTGAAATTCTGGATCTACCATTGCCAGGGATTTATCTTGGTCCCAATTTCGGTCTTCCGTCGCACCTGGAGGCCACGAAAGTAAACGTACTTATTTACGCGAGTATAATAATAGAATATCCACTACTATACTGTATATCTTTTCAAAAATTGTAGCAAGTGGCGTTGTCTTTGCCTACCCCAGTAGAAGACAGGGCGTGAGAATATGTATGTTTATGTAAGAATAAGCCAGATGCAACCTTGTACCTCAAGGTCAAGGATTGAAGTAGTACCTAATTAAGACGTAAACGGTCAAAACAATTTCTTCTAAGATACCGCCCGGACTACTAAGGTAATAGTTAACAATGATGAACGAGGTCAAATACCTGCTATGCCCAATAAATTGCCAACTATCGAGTTACAAAATGACTAAAGCGTAGTAACAGATATCGTGAGATTTCCCTCTCCGCGGAGCCTCCAGGATGTCAATGCGCTGCTTGGAGATTATATCACGAATTTGAATAGCTACTTATATTACTTATTATGTTATTTCTTTAGAAATGACGAAGCAAGAAAAATATATACTATAAGTGTACTATAAGTATTACTATAAGTGTAGACAGTTGCATTACTTTAAAGGGTGATTGTACTCATTATACTGAACAATTTTCAACAAGGAACATACAGGGTCCTTCTAAATATGCTGACACTTTTTAAGGGGATGATCAGACCGTCAAACTGAACAACATTCTATAAGGGACCAACATCGAAATCTCGAAAAAATTCTGCTGTCCCATACATTTAGCTCGAGTAGGTTTGCAGTTTTGTATGGAGCAGCTGATTTTTCGCCATTTCAATGTTGGTGCTATAGAGAAAGTTGTTCAGTTTGACGGTCTGATCATTCCCTTAAAAGTGTCAGCATATTAAGAAGGACCCTGTATAATACATTTGCAGACCGATACAAGTACAAGAGAACTAATCGAAACCATTCACAATCCAACGCTATCTACTAAAGATAAGAGAACACTTTCCACGAGTCCCGCACCGATCACCGCGACGAGACACCCTAACACTGGTGTCCCGGCTAATTGAGCTCCGTGTGGACACTACACTCGCCATTAGCTACATATCACAGTAATGCCTGTCCACCAGAGCTGAGCGAGGCAGTGAGCTAGGAAATGTTTTTTAGGGTTCCGTAGTCAAACAAGGAATCCTTATACTTTCGTCCATTCTGTCTGTCTGCCCCGCCTGAATAACTCACTCATTTTTGCACGACGGGATCATTATTAGAGGGTTCCGTACCCAAAGGGTGAAAACGGGAAACGTTGTCCGTCCGTCTGTCTGTCCTAACTATTTAGGGCTGTAATAGCCAGATAGATAAAATTTTAGTTGTTATGGGGCATTTGCAAACAATTAAAAATGGCAAAAAATTTAAAATTAAGGGGAGTTCTGATACAAGAAACTAGTTTTTATCAACGTTTTATATTCACATTCAGACAAACGTCAAACTTGGTGTCAATATAGAGCAAACTCTACAATATAACAACAAATAATAAAAACCGGCCAAGTGTAAGTCGATCTCCCGCTAAAGGTCCCGAAGAAAAACAAATATTTTATAAGTTAAATATGTTGTGTGGTGGTGTGGTACGGAACCCTCGGTGCGCGAGTAGCCCAACTCGCATTTGACCGGTGATATTCAGTATTTCTCGTAGCTTAGCTTAGCTACACACATCCTCGCCCAGCTCTCGTGGACGGGGCCGATCAAATCCCGCCATTAGGCGCATATCGCGGTAACGGGCCACTAGTGTCGGCTACACAAATGCAAGGTGCACGCTTGTTGACGCAGGTGGCTGCATATTTAAGAGATTAGGTGTTTAGGTGTTTTGTTTTAAGAGAGGTTGAGGTAATTGTGACGTAGTGGACAGATACGTAGGGCAGAAAGGTATATACGCGGTTTTGCCAAGCCTGTCTCACTCCACAGCTCAGATACGCTTGACGGCGATCCCCACCGAGGGTTAAATGGCAATAGGTTAGGTATACCGTGTAAACTAATTGGTCAAATCTCATTAGACTTGACGCCATTTAGTGCGTAGTCAATGCGAGACTTGAAAACCCTAGCGATGTCACGTGAAAGAATGAAAGAGGGAGACTATGTAAAGGAAGCTTTCGTGTCTTGTGACTCAGTTCATTTTTGTTTGCATGCGCGCCGTTGTGACGGTTTGTAGGTTATTCGCGAATTGTACGATAGAATTGGTGCGAATAACTTTGCACCTTATCGTCATGCTGAGAGAGTCGCTATTTATTTAAATCTGTTTTCGAAGTGATTCTTCTGTATCGGTAAGTACTAGTATTTATTCTGTGTCATCTGACACAATGACATATACTTTGGGTCCAGTAAGTATGTAGTTTTATATGGAATAAACGTGAAACGTGACAAATATTATAATAACGGAGACAAATAAGAAACAAATAACTATTCTCTAACCTTCTGAGAAAACCGCGAAGTGAGATAATGGTAGGATTAAACGAACTTACCTGAAGTGAAGTTCTATCCTAATTATATGAAGTACTTAGTCCGAGACATAACAATGTAGTATCGCTATCTTGCGTGTATCCGCGTCCTTTAAATCTATGGAAAAAAAACAAAAAACGTGTCTCCGAACGTCATCTACCTGTCAATGTCATTAGTTCAGAGCTAACTGGTAGAGTAACTGGGTATGCGGAGGGTGGGAAGTAGGTATATGTCTCGGACTAAGTACTTCATATAATTAGGATAGAACTTCACTTCAGGTAAGTTCGTTTAATCCTACCATTATATTTCGTACTTAGTCCGAGACATAACAATGTAGATGTTTAGAGGAAACAACATCTTAAATTAAAACAAACTCGTCTGTTGTGAACTTAAAAGTCACAACTAAGAACAACACCTTGTAAGATATAGGTAGGTATAGTAGTACCTATCACACAAAATGAGATTAGTAAATCACAATCATACAATATTAGTCAAAATCAGACAGTAATAAATTAACAACATTTTGTTAACTAATATTATGTATAATTAGGTACCTGTGTGAGTACCTCAAACTGCTTCTCCCACTGTAATCTGTCTGATCACTGTCAGACTCTAAATAGTTGAGGTTCTAGTAGAACGACATAGGTATTGTTTTTAAATAATTATCGACTGTAAGCCTTCTATGTGGGAGGGTGCACTGCAACCCATATAGTCGAGTGGGACGATGACATGATGACTTACAAAATAAAAAATAAAACTTTCGAAACTAATATCTGTACCCTGAGCAGACGCCTTTAAAACAGTATGGTATAACAATCTTCTATCATGAATTGATTCATGGCTTATGACTCATAATATGAGAAATACACATAATTAGGTGCAGGAATACTAAATTGGATTTCTTAATCTGAAGATTAAGTAAAAAGTACCTACTATCTAACTTTCGGATAGTTTACCTAAATTTTAGGACATAACGCGTTTAAGACATTTTGCGTTTAGGACATTCCGCGTTTAGGACATTCCGCGATTAGGTCATTTTGCGATTAAGACATTATAAGTTTAAGTCATTTCGCGTTAACAAATTAGGTCATTATGCGTCGACACCAATCAACCAAAAATTGAGTGGACCACTATTAAGCATTGTAAGACATGATGTGAGTCCCATATACTAACATAATTTTGTTTAGAATGGCGTAATTTGAATAACCTTTAAACCCGCGTTTTATTCTAGAACGCGTTTCATCAGAACTTTGCCGATATGAGTGTTATTATCCATTATGAGATGTAGGATAGGTGATGCATTATTTCAGAATCACTGTTATCAATAACAGAAGTATGTAAAATACATTAACTCAAATAGAAACCTCTAAAAATACCTAATTTGACTAACAAAATGGCCTCCACTGACGTAGACTATAGAACTCTATCAGTGTTTTATATAAAGAAGTTTTGAGAAAATTTGCCCGATATCATTTTGACATTTATTTAACATAGGAATAAGTTTCCTTTCTAGGATCTCATGATAATGTAGAAGACAGAGAGTGTTCAAATATAACTGTTTCTGAGACTGTCCAGTTCTTTCAGCAGCACCAAGGCTGAGAGAATCTGATTGGAACACTAAAGAACATAGAAAAATGTTGTCTACTTAACCCTCTACATTCCATGCGAAAGGGTATCTAAGCAATGGAACATACTTTTCACACTAAACCGAACTTAGAATTAATCATATCTAAAACTTTCTGAGAAAAATCTCATTCAGTAAGTCGACCTATAATTAGGTATCTATGTGATTCTCTCCTTTATCTCTTCAGGGATAAGGTCTTGTAATGAAATTAAGTGTAATGTAGACTGAATTGATCCACACACTGTCAGATATATTTGGATTTGGCTACTATTTAAAATAGGTTACTGACTGTCTACACAATACACTCTTTAAAAGATATCTCCGTTGTGTTATGTGTGATTTTACCTTATTAAAGTTTCACATTGATTCTGATTCTTTAAAGTAAACAATGCTACGAATAGCTTAGTTCGTTTTCATGAAATTCTTTCTCTAGTTCTAATAGATTAGAACTATGTAGCAGGAGTATGTTGGACCTATGATGTAGCAGGCTTCGGAATCCTGAATTTATACTAAATAAAAGTTGTTATAATGTACCTACTATGCATTTTTGATTAGACCGAAACCCTTGAACTTTTAACCCATATAACTCAGTATATCTTTGCACATGTAGGTGACATAGGTACATATTAATATCCAGATTCTTTGCGTAAACAAAGCCCTATGCTGCCACACAACTGATACCAAATTGTATAACCACATTATAAAATCTTTAATTGATCATGACTATGGTCAGATATTGGTTAAGTAGATTGAGCAGTGGATGATAAAAATATATTACTTTTACTAGAACCTAGCTATGTTTATGCTAATGGAACCTAGAGATTCCCAATAATCTTTAGCCTTATACTATTATTTAAGCTTTAAGCATTCTTGGTAAGTAAGTACCATTGAGGTATAGATACCTTATCATGGTATCAGGTATTGTCCTAAGAAAAGGACAGGACATGCTCCATTTATGGATTTTAACTGTCTTGTAAATACAGTCAGAGCCGGCCTAGCCAGCCAGGCTAGTTTATAGGGTAGGCCATCCCATTTAAATAATGAACCATTATTTAAGTAATTGAAATATTCAAATACTTTTTATGAGCCATATTATTTTATTGTTACTAAATAGTTAGAAAAGAATTAATTTTCAGTTTTAATTATTTATCAGCATTTATTATTTTCATTTCAGACTTTTTATAACATGTTATTAACATGAAGGTTATGGACTACTCAAAGGATGGAGCCCCTTTTCAACTATATATTGAAATTTATATTATATCGATATTATAATAACAAATGAGAAAATATGATGAGTCTAGCAGCAAATTTTACCTAAAAGGGTATCATTTGTTATATTACTACAATTACAAAAATGTTTACGTGGATGTCCTGAGGTTTCAGAACATCTCTGACCACCCCCTCGGGGAGTACAGTCGTGAGCATATGCTTATGCTATAATACTTTTAAGTCCAGCGGCAAACTCTTCCTCAAAGGGTATTTTATTTATTAGATCATTAGAGATATTACCAAAAATGTACAACTAAATAAATATTTGAGTCTAGCGATAAGCTTTATCACAAAGGGTACTGCACCCGTCCCTATCTGGTGGATAGGGTAACAGTTTGGGTTGATGCAGAGGTTGGTGTTACCAGAATGGCTTGTGACCAGCTAAAATAGATCTGTTCAGGTTGCGGTAGCTATTGGCCATTAACCAAGCCCTTACCCCCAAATAATAATGGCTTGTGACCTCTGCACTTTCTTTCTGTACTGTATGACAAAAAGTTTGAGGCTGGATTTACTTTGGGTTTCATATTGTTTGAACCTTTCTTTTTGTTAGAAAATTCACATGTCATCCAGCTTTGTGCAAAGGAATTCTGTTTACTAATTTTCCTTTTATGAACTAGATAAATATTTTTGTTAACAAAAGGTGCAATAAGCTGTTATCAAAACCCAATTTACCTGGAGATGCAGCATGCTAAGCTTGGAGAATCTGTCAGCAACTTTAATTGGTGCCAATTTATTGAAATCTTCTCTTGAGAGAAGGATTATTGTGTTGTAGGCTGTGTGGCTGACGCTACCTTCAGTGCCACTAACAATCTTGTAATAATGTATCTTAGCCTAGTACCAGATTGTTTCAAAATGCCAGGCAATTCCATAATTATTTAGGGTGCAGTTTTATATTTAGATAATGCAATTTTTATCTCTTTGTGTTCATACTATTGACTGTAACATTCTCAATCTGAGAGTAGATTGTCTCTGTCACCTTACCAAGCTGTCTTCTAACCTAACCTAGTTAGGTGAGTAGCAGTGCCTGAGGCTAATTTAATCGACTGAGTGTGACTAATGTGCAGTTATTAATTAAATACTGAATATTGTAATTATGATTTGATATCTCAGGATTTCGCTCAATGTCTATCTCAGGATGAACATAGAGGTATTACCTACTTACAGAGTAAAAGCTTTTTACCAACTAGTGCCAAACATGTTAATACCCGGAACATAGCTACAGGCAACACCCACTGTTCAGAGTTATGTCTTCCCAACGGGAAACAACCAGGTTTAGATAAATGAGGCATCAATGACTATTTTATAATCAGGCAAATAAACGGACAAAAACAAAAATACTTTCCAACGGAAAGATGTATAACTGTCACACAATTACGAGCAATATATTAATACAATTACAAGCTGAGGCCAGTAACCTCTTTCCCAACGGGAATTTGTATGGTAACATTCATCCTCATAATAATTCAGCAAATATTACATCATTCTGAACACAATTGGTCACTGAGCACCGGAGCCGGCGTCGGCTGTCTTTCCTATTAAAGATTCTGTGCCATAAATGATTCTATTCTATCTCCTAAGGAAAAGTCGTCGTCATCATCATCATCAAACCTAGAACCTTTCAAGGGCTAAGGGCACAGGAGCTGACATGATCTTTCCCTATGGTAGAAGTGCATGCGTGGCTATTAAGCAAAAGAGCTGTAATGACTACCTTCCCAACGGGACAATGTCTCTTTGTTTGAAACTCAAACCAGCTTGGGCAAAGGGACAAGTACTGGCATGATCTTTCCCAACGGTAAAAGTGCATGCGTGGCTAGTAAGCAAAAGAGCTGTAATGACTACCTTCCCAACGGGAACGTGTCTCTTTGTTTGAAACTCAAACGTGCTTGGGCAATCGGCACAAGTAATGGCTTGATCTTTCCCAACGTTAAAAGTGCATGCGTGGCTAATAGGCAAAAGAGCTGTAATAACTACCTTCGCAATGGGAACGTGTCTCTGTTTGAAACTCAAAAGTGTTTGGGCAATGGGCACAGTACTGGTATGGCCTTTCCCCACGGGAAAACAAGTGCATGGTCGAAACTCAAGCATGCATAGTGCAACGGGCCCAGGGTCTGCCATCGGCGTCAGCTGTCTTTCCCCAACGGGAAAGAATATAAACGTAACACGTTCATACGTGTGCCGGCAAGGGCACGGGAACCGGCTTTCGTATACTTCTTTCCCCACGGGAAAGCGCATCTTCGAAACTCGTAAATGCGTGGACACATTGTGTCGGGCCGGGGAGGGGATCCAATCCCCCGTAGCATGTAGGTAAACTTTTTCAATAACAGAAACAAAAAGAATAAATTGTGTACGTACCTTGTCGTAATTTACCATAATTTACTAAGTCAATCTCTCCTCCAACTTATGTATCCTTCACTTCCATCTTTCCTTATTGTCTTCACACTTAATTCTTTCCATTTTATACACAAAAGAACTTATAATTTAACTATAAAACTTTAAAATTTACATTTTCAACAAGGATCGCGTTTACGCGCGATAAACGAATGACATTGACAGGTAGATGACGTTCGGAGACACGTTTTTTGTTTTTTTTCCATAGATTTAAAGGACGCGGATACACGCAAGATAGCGATACTACATTGTTATGTCTCGGACTAAGTACGAAATATAATTTTAATTGTAAATCACAAATGAGTAACCACAGAGTGGGTGTGTGGGCGTGTCAATATTATTTGTGAGATATTGGCAATGATGCATTGTGTCTTACTGTTTTGTTTTTCCTTAAATATTCAATTAAAGTTTTTATTGATTGCAAAATTTTCAATGTAGTAAGTCAGAGAGCATTTTCCTGAAACTCTTTGATGACAAATTAGTTATTTACTCATTGAAATACAGGGTCCTTCTTAATATGCTGACACTTTTTTAAGGCGATGATCAGACCGTCAAAATGAACAACTTTCACTATGGCACCAACATCGAAATCGCGGGAAAAAAATCAAGCTATCCAATACATTTAGCTCGAGTAAGTTTGCAGTTTTGTATGGAACAGCTGATTTTTTATCGCGATTTCGATGTTGGTGCCATAGTGAAAGTTGTTCAGTTTGAAGGTCTGATCATCCCCTTAAAAAAGTGTCAGTATATTAAGAAGGACCCTGTATAATAAAATACCTAGATATGTAGCCTGTATCGAATCTGTGAAATTGAATTTTTTTTCATTGAACACAAATTGTTAATTCCCAATTTAATCCCATTCATGTTATGTGTTCGTAGCCATATTTACAATGCAAATGATCAATGTAATTTTGTTACAAGTTCAATGGTGTAATGATGATGATGACACACCTACAAAATGTCACAAATTCAGGAATGTGTTGATAGCGCACGCCCGTCTCAAGCGTGCGGTATCACTGCATACCATAGTGATGCAAGTTAATGGTTGCACAGGATCTACCCGACTATCTTTCCATGTATGTAGGTATGTCCAGAGATTAATTGCCGTTGTTGTCAGAGAAATGTGATCTCTGTGATTATTGAATCAACAAACTATCATCATTATAATGAAACCATAACATTAGTTTGTTAAACAACAACGGTTAAAACTTGTCAACAGATTGTTGAAGGAGAAACACCAAAACATCACGTCTCTGTTGTGAAACGTGACGTTCATCGACCTATATTAGATCTAATATACACCCAGTATTTTTTTTTTGACATTGTCACACAAATTATCTAGTCACATTTAAAGTACCAGAATCTAGCCTGGACTTGTGTTATGATGACTAGACAACGATATATAATACATATATAGATACAAACATCCATGACTCGGGTACAAATATTCATATTCATCATACAAATATTTGTCCCTTACGCGATTCGAACCCGCGACCCTCGGCACAGCACGCAGGTTCACTACAGATTGTGCTATCGGGGGCCGTCTATTAGTATAGTATAATAACATAATTATATACAGTATAACAACAATAACCATATTAATACTTAATAGGTTGGTGGAAAATGCAGTTAGACGGTCTAAACTTTAGGGACCATCAAAGTGAACAACTTTCACTATGTAGCCAAAATAAAAAAATATCTGCTGTTTCATACAAAACAAGCAGTACCGACTCGACTCCAATGCTGAATAACAGATTTTTTATTTTTCGCTGTTCCATATTAAACTACAATGCTTACACGACATAAAGCTATAGCTGATATTTTTTTTGTTCTGACAGGTTTGCTCCCATAGTAAAAGTTGTTCAGGTTGATGGGTAGAGTACGTGGTTTGAAGGTTTGCATTTAGTTAGTTTACATACTGTATAACTGCCCTGTAGCTCAGTCGGTAGTGAACCTGCCTGCTGTACCGAGGGTCGCGGGTTCGAATCCCGTAATGGACAAATATTTGTATGATGAATACAATTATTTGTACCTGAGTCATGGATGTTTTTATCTATATAAGGTCTAACAAAATTAGCTGAAAATATTTTAAGGGGATGATTAGACCATCAAACTGAACAACTTTCTCTATGGAACCAATATCGAATACGCGAAAAAAAATTAGCTGTTCCATACAAACCTACTTGACCTAAATGTATGGGACCACAGATTTTTTTTTCGCGATTTCGTTATTGTTGCCATAGAGAAAGTTGTTCAGTTTGATGGTCTGATATCCCCTTAAAAAAGTGTCAGCATATTAAGAAGGACCCTGCATGTATTCTATATCGCTTGTCTAGTCATCATAATACAAGTCCAGGCTAGATTCTGGTACTTTAAATGTGACTAGATTATTTGTGTGGCAATGTCCAAGATATTTATTATTAATTATGTATACTACAGATATTTTGCCAAAAATAACCTAATAAGAACCGATCAGTTCATTTGGTAAGGTTCAGAATGCAAACGCGTATCAACACAACACTCATACCAATTGTGTTATTAAATAATTCGAGACCGAGCCAGGGTTGCCAGGCGTCTAGTTGTAGCCGGACATATTAGGTTTTTTAAGGTCGTATCCGGCCAAATATTTACAAGACCGGCCTGCCCGACTTTTCTTAGGCTTTTTGTCAATGAAATTGCTGGAATTATCGACTATAGTTTGTAAAATTTTGTTTGATACCTGTGACATCTGTCACATACGTACATTTTAAGGTAAGTCTGCTCCACCTACTATTACAGGTATGACGCTAAATTTAAAAAAAAACTACTGATAGATTCGCATGCAATCACGAAGCGCAGAGCGAGCAAGGCAATGTGGAATATAGCGAATCAAGCGGCTTCAACGATTTAAAAAAAAAATACAGAATATGTATGGAGTTTTAATGGGATGCAAGAACTAGATCTAGACAGTTCCCACAGCTCAGAAAGATCGGCAAGCACTGCAGTCATGGCTGGCAAAGATCCACATCTGACCTTTCTTGGAAACCAAATGTCCGGCTTTGCCAATTTTTATATCCGGTTTTGCGGAAAATCAGCTGGCAACCCTAAGTCCAAGATGCAGACGAGTCAATATTAACACGTTAATGTATCGAGGACATTCGCGAGGCCACATCGACTTCTGTCACCGTAATCGTAAGTCTAATTAAGACTTGGTGAAATAAAGGTGATAGCGTGGATTCGCGACGCTGCAAGGTTACCCTTATTTGGGGTTATCGTTTGGAATGATTCACGTTTTTACAGATACGGCTTTTTGGGGCCTTTGTTGGAGACTATGGAATCTGTTAATGGTTCGGGGAATGAGTCACTAATCGTTTTACTTTTGAAACTTTCTGTACAAAAACTTTTAAAGGAATGAATTTAGGGATCAATCTTATCTTTATTTACAGGATATAGAAGGAATGAGGTAATAATCGAAACTGGAGGACGTGCAGGAAGAAGAACGTGGAAGCGGCGAAAGAGGTGTGTAGGTAAATATCATGTGCGCACCCTTGTAACCGCCTACCTCACTGGGATAGAGGCGTGTCGTTATGACGACTTTGGGTCATCCCAGCATCGATAGTCGGATCATTGTTAAGTTCATTGTAATTTTCTTTCTTCTTATCGTGTGGGCAGCAAGCCCTGGTGTCAGATTTTTCAAACCGCCTTATGGCATCTGACGTGGTCTGACGTGGTCATTTTCTTTGATTAAATTCGAGGGTTCCAAAGATTAGATTCATCCCCCGCTATCTGAACTTCATTGTTAGTCTAATGTTTTGGGGTGTTCGCCACTGTTGCTTCTGGTACATATCTACACCCCACTGATCAAGTAAAGGAAATAGCAATCTCGTACAATTTTGGGAGCATGACATCTTTCGACAGAAACTATACAGCGTCCTTCTTAATATGCTGACACTTTTTAAGGGGATGATCAGACCATCAAACTGAAAAACTTTCTCTATGGCACCAACATCGAACAGCAAAAAAAAATGTGTGCCATAGAGAAAGTTGTTTAATTTGATGGTCTGACCATCCCCTTAAAAAGTGTCAGCATTTTAAGAAGGACCCTGTATGTACATGAAAGATTCAAATCTTACAGGAATTATGAGAACTATTCCAGTAGGATCCCCAGGTCACTAACATCTCTGCTCGCCTTAACGACACATAACTTTAGGAACTCGGATAACATTTGTTCAAATATCGGAAACTTATCGAGCTCCTTATTTGTTTTGATCACAATGCGCAGAACAAAGCACCACATTCCGTCCGATCCGAGGCAGCTCCGGCGAAAGCAAACATCCAAACGGCATCACGGCCTAAACATCCAGGCGGTTTCCGATAGTCTCGACAACATCGGATGCTTGCGCACAATAACACCATACTTGCATAGTTTTAGATTGCCAATCTAATAAGTCGAGTAATTCATCCAATTAGACTGGGTTAGGAGATGCATCCAAGATCTTGGAGAATTTCTACTGTTAAGAATCTGAAGATTTCTCATGTCGTGTTTTTTTATGGCTGAACGGTAGGTATTGTCCTATATTAATTCATTCTGAAACCTTCTATATGCTAAAGGCTAGGCTTGCTACAACTCCACGCTAAACAGATAGTTGCTAGCAATTCTTCTGAACTGAGTAGGATAATTATAGTCATGAGTTTATGTATGTAGGTTATATAGAAGGTAGGAATTTGTAGTTATGAGTCTTAATTGGGCAAAACATTTACAAAAGTTAGTCTTGTTGAAACCAGGGCAAGTTTCTCCTTTAGTTGAAAGAATATATTTTGAATAAATATCCATAATTGTTGACTAAGTAAAGAATATAAAGCTAAGTGTTCGTTGGTGGTAATTCCGGCAAGCTCATTCATTTATCAACGGCAATAAAACTAAATCTTCAATTCTCGACCGTAACGCTGCTTAATACAGTATCAAATTACAAAAAGATTGTTAAGAATGTGGACGTATGAATCACAACGTGAGCCTAATTTATGCGTGGACATGTTCCAAATTACAACCGTCAGAAGAGAACCCCCAACGTTGCTACTAGTCTAGTCGTAGTCGCATCAGCTGGTCGCACCGACCAGTTATTTACTTAGTATTGTATAAAGTGTGTGTGACAGCACTCACCTGAGCGAGTACCCTCTCTGCGATGCGCTTGCGCCGGCTTCTTGCTACTGCTCGCCCGTTAACATTTAAAATTATCTTCTTTACTCTACTCTCTCGGTGCACAGTTCGTTAATTTTCGTTTTCACCTCTCTTTACGTTAATTATAAATAAAAGTTAAACAAGCTCACGTAGGTGTGTTAGCGAAGCGGGTTGTTAGTGTTAAGTTAAAATAAGTTAAGGAATGTCTTCGCGATGTCGTTTCGTTTCGTGTCGGCCGCTCGGTATGCACTTTTGGGGTCACTCGGGGTCGGTTGGTTTTATTGTGTTTTTCGCGGTGTCTGTGAGGGCCTGCTGGTGGGTGGGACACGTGCGGCGCGTGCGGCGTCCGAGCGATCACTGCGGCTCCGCGCGCGCGGCAGCCTGCGCCTGCCTCCTGCCTCCTGCCTGCGAGCTGCGCCCGCGCCGCGCCGGCGGCGCTCCGCACCTCCTTCAACCCTCTCTCAGGCTTTCGTCTCTCGTGCCCCAAGATAAAACACTTATCGGCTTCGTTCCGAGAAAGCGAGCGTCCGCTCTTCGACACCACACTATACTCTCTAATTAGCCTAAGTGCGTTATTTATTTTGATACGATAAAAGGTTCCCGGCGCCAGCTTTGTTTTATTGATGGCATTTATGGGAATTTTAAGGAATAACAAGTTTTTGAAGAAATATCCGAAGCTTTGGATGAATGGAATCCAATTAGAAACGTGACAGAACCACCAAAATAAGTCATAGTACCTCCTAGCGTACAGAACTTAGACATCGGGATAGAGGAATGCCGATTCTAATCGGTTGATTAGAAAGATACAAGAAACAATAAATTAAATAGAAGAGCATTGCATAATAACTGGCGGCGACGAAACCTGTGCCTGAGTCGGTGGACAATAGTTGGTTGACTGTAGGTACTATTGGCACGACTTCACCATTGTCGAGTGATCTGAAAGGAAGTTACGATTTCTACTATATTTCGACAGCCTGTCAAATTACTGCGGTTAAAAAAATGCGAAACATATTATCAACCTGATTCCATACTGATAATGAGTTTAAGCTTCCATTCACAACAAGTAGAACATTCGTCCAGGATTAAAAACCGAACAACAAAATATACAAGGTGTTACAAAAATACAAATATGCTTTTAAGGGGGTGGCTTAGACCATCAAACTGACCAACTTTCACGATGGGACCAATATCAAAATCGCAAAAAAAAATCTGATGTTCCATAGTAAACTACAAATCTGCCTGAGCTAAATGTATGGGATAGCAGATATTTTTTTCGTGATTTCGATGTTGGTCCCATAGCAAAAGTTGTTCAGTTTGATGGTCTTAACCACCCCCTTAAAAGTTTAAAATATTTATTTTTACTTTTGTAACACCATCAACCCTTCTGCTGTTGTCGTGTAAACGAACGATTTGTAACACCACTGGCTTTTCGGTGAAGGAAAAACATCGTGAGGTTCAATTTTGAGGCATATATTGTACCCAATGTCCATTATAAGTGGCGCGGGCTACTACTGGTGAAACGTGGATGTTCTGAGGTGTCAGAATATCTCTGACTACCCCCTCGGGGTATATAGTCGTGAGCATATGCTATATGCTATCTGTATTTAAGTCCTCTCTCGTGTTCGAGAACAATATACAGTCTAGCAAATGACCCATCGCCAGGATATATTGGACGCAACCACACTGTGGTAGGTCAGGATCCCTATACCCCAATTGCATAAATTTAGTCTGCAGCGATCGACTTGAGTGCGGAACCGATTTAAGGATTTACACCCTGATGAACATGATGACCAGAACATAAAGTGTTTGTTTTTGGCCATAAATAATAAATACCTTGGAATATTAGTCTTTTGCAGTATAAGCATAGCATCTCACTGGCATGGCATTGTGAGGAGTTTCAGCAGAACCCGGAATGTTCGTAGATTGTTGGAAGTTCCAGCCTGCAAATGACAAGAGATGATCAGAGACTGGGTTTCCCTTCAAAGATTATATCAAAAGCCTATATCACAAGAAATTCAATGAAAGGCTAATTAGGCTGCAGCCTAGGGAGCGAGGATGGGAGGGGGGGAGGGGGGCTGAAATCGTGTCTTCGCATGCACTAATCTACCATCATTGCATCTACCCTTCATATTTCAAATAGACCGAGACAAAACACTAAAACTAAATGCGCTTGGGAGTCCCTGATTTTAACAATAAGTGATAGCGCGCACGAGCAACTTTGTCTCCGCAACTAATTTGTCTCTCATAGGGTTTGTATGAAAAGACTCGTCGTTACACTTTCACGCGCGCGCACTTTCATACAAGCTCATAGACTTGATGTGAGAGACAAATTAGTTGCGGAGACAAAAGTTGCTCGTGCGCGCGGTGTCTAAATTTTGATTTTGGTTGTATAATGCGTGAGGTGCTTTGCCTTTATATAAGGTCAGCTTAAAAAATGGTTTGCCACCCTAAGGTTGAATGTCGTGCAGATTAAAGGACAATGTTGGTTTCGCTTGCAGATTGATCTGAAAACTTTTATAGGTAGTATGAACCATATAAAATTTTTACACTAGTAAACAAAGTCAAAACTAATATACAACTTTTTAGGCCTACCGTAACACATCTGGCGGGAGCGCGTCCTCATAATAAGCGGGCGGTCAGAACACTTGATTTGAAATCAACTGGCTAATAAATGCGTGCAATTACTAAATTCTGTAATGGCGGAATATAATGATTATGATGATTTCTATATTGAATAGAATTGCGCTCGTTGGACTAACCACTTATTATACGGCTTCTAATTATACATACCTAACCAAATATAGGGTGTAAGGAAAAGCATCATTAACCTTTAAACCACGTACTCTACCCATCAAACTGAACAACTTTTATCATGGGAGCAAATCTGTCAGAACAAAAAAGTTTTCTCCCGTAGTAAAAGTTGTTCAGTTTGATAGGTAGAGTATGTGGTTTAAAGATTAATGATAACTTTTTTTGTATGTAGTGACTATAACCGGCAGCCTCGCGGTGAGGATATCATAGAGTTGTTGATGATAGTCTGAAGGAACTAGTCAACTCTTATGACATCCGTTACGGACACCACAAGAGCACAATGTTCGTAATGAAAAGTGCGAGAAGAAACTACCTTTTGGAACTACCTAAAGGAAATATGCAGTTGTTTAAAACCGGTGTGTCGGACTCGCCCATGATAGGATTCCGTAGTCATTATTTGAAAAGTTTATTCTGACATAGCTTAGATAACCTATGGAATTTTCAAAAGCATTCAAAACCGCGATTTAATTTCTTTCTGCGCCATCTATTGATCTAGCTGAGAACATCAAATTAAATAAAACTATTTTTTCAAACCCCCTTTTCGTTGTATGAAAAAAAAATGGTTTCTTTCGAACTACAACATTTTTTTTTTGGGTATTGTTATCTAACTTCATGCTAAAATTCGATTCAATAGTTCCAAATTGCAATAATGAGCGATTAATTGAGGCGGGACATACAGACAGACAGACAGAATGGACGATAGTAAAACGGTTCCTTGTTTGACTACGGAACCCTAATCAAAAAAAGGCTGGGGTGCGATCGGGAAGCATGGGAAGAGGACTTCTATCCTGCAGTAGGTAAATACAAACTGAGAATTACAATAATCATCATATTTCGGAATCGTTTCATCGTTTTTCGGAATTTATGTACGATTTGTAACACCACTGGCTTTTCGGTGAAGGAAAACATCGTGAGGAAACCTGCATGCTTCAATTTCGAGGCATGTATTGTACCTACTGTCCATTATGTGGCGACGTGCCCCCCGTCCCACTGGACAGAGTTTCGGTACTACTGGTGAAACGTGGATCTTCTGAGGTTTCAGAATATCTCTGACTATAGTATAGACGGGAATATAGTCTGATATAAGAATATGCTATGCTATCATATTTCCCATCATGGCAAAAACCTGGAATCAACAACAGAAACAACTATGGATCTAGTCTCAATGTATTATACAGTAATGCGACATTCACGTGGGCAGAAGGAAAAACTGCACATAAATAACTAAGTGCCATAACAATATTATTGACAATTAATGTAGGAAGGTGATTCAAAACGCAGTTAACTTGAGATTAAGGGCCATGTTCATTTGAATACTAGTTGTCGGAAGATACTTTGATGAGGCATCTAGCGTATCCATGGTGTTTAATAACTGAAAAGAGAAAAACATGCTCTTTAATTATTTATCAGCTATAGATTCTTCTTCCGTAAAGTCGATGGTTCGTCTTTAAGTCTGACTTGACCACAAATTATTTAATAGTATGACTTGACATCGAAATAAACGTTTTAGTAATAAAAATAAAAACTATTTTTGATAAAGTTCTAAGGAGAAACATGATCGCGTGACCAGTAAGGCGGCCGGTACGGTCTCCCAAAATGCTTTTGCATAAATTAATGCTCTCATGCACAATTTTGTATCTTTTGACGGGACCATCTTACCAAGACATTATAATGAATGATTTCTTGCAGTGTTTTTGTGGGGAACTTGCACCAGTAAACGACGTAATTCGTAACTATTCTGAAATCATATATAAGTAGTCTTAGGCTGAGATCCAGAGACGATTTTTTTAGTCTTAGCTCGAGCTAAGCGTGGCGAAAATGTATGGATTTTGACGTTCGAACTAAGACTTAAAAATCGTCTTGGATCTCAGCCTTAGACAACCTTGCTACAACAGGGCTCTGTTCACGACCTTTGGATGCGATCCTTTGGTTGTTTTACAGTCTAAGGTATGGAACGATCAGTTGTTTTTCAACTGGCAATAAGGTACGGAACGATCACGGTTGTTTTATAACCTCAAATTTTGACATTGATAGTAATATGGGCTTCCAGGGCTTCCATCATTTCCAAATAAAATAAAAACTCATCTTCCATACTAGAGAATCAAAAAGTGAATAAAAATAATTTGAAATAATCGAACATTTATTTAAAACGAGCAAAAAGTCAAGTAACCACAGATGATCATAACGTCAGAGTGTGTTTTAACCATCGAACTTGATGGTTAAAAGTTGCAACCCGTCAGAGGTTCGGAACGGTTGCATGGGCTGCGTTCCGAACCTACCCTCCAGGTGCAACTTTTCGCACTAACGCCGTTCCGGGCCTCGGTGAAAAACGTTCTATTGCAACTCGGTTGTCACAACTCGCCATTCCGAACCTCAGAAGGGTTGCAACTTTTAACCATCAAATTCGATGGTTGTAAAACACTCTGACGTTTCAATTATCTGTGGTACACCAAAGTAGATGAAATAACGTCATTGATGTGTCAATGTCAAAATTTGAAGTTATGAAACAACCGTGATCGTTCCTTATAGCGAGTTGGAACCGCACCCAAAGGTCGTGAACGCAGCCCTGGATACAAAAAAACGTCAACTTTACATAGTTTTAATACGTACGGTATTTTAAATGAAATAAAGTTTTTAATAAGTAGGTACTTGGATTTATAAACATCCTATGCAAACAACAAACCATTAAACTTGTAAGCAGCATTCTAAGAACACAATTCACTATTTATTATTGAACTACTTTAAATATTGTGTCAAATCTATTCTTAGCACCTAATTAATAAGAGAGAATGAATCAATAAGTTCTACCGCGAATATACATAGATACATACAATAACCCTCCCACGTCAGTGAGTTCATTGAAAACTATGACGTCACACATTTGCATCGCTATCGTTCAAGCTTCTGTTTTTAGGCAACTAGTCTACATAAAAACCAAATTGGTCAGCGACCTTATTACTTAAGAGAAGTTTATTCCGAATGCGTAAATGCGCGCTGCATACAAACGAAGTCTGGTGATATTTTCAATACTAACCAATTAAACTCAATGAAATTTTGCAGAAACAATCTAGGAATAAATCTCTATGCTTGTATCGTGTCCGATTTTCGTTAAAATATACAGTTTCAATACAAGGATTAATTTAAGATTTGTATGGAAATCTTTGAGGCACTGTAACTTTAAAACTATACATTTTAAGGAAAACTATACATAGATATTTGTTTCTAGAATGTTTCTGCAAAATTTCATTGAGTTTAATTGGTTAGTATTAAAAATATCACCAGACTTCGTTTGTCTGAAGCGCGCCAACAGTAATATACCCTTAACTTAGATGTGTGTGTGACTATAATTAATCAACGTATCTTTCTTTTCCATGCAAATTAATTTCCTGCTTAAGAATTTCTAAATGGTTCTATTAAGGATATATTACTGTTGGCGCGCTCCATACAATTCAGAAACAATCTACAAAGTGATCGCTTTTATCTTGTTAGATTTTCGTTAAAGTTACATTGCCTCAAAGATTTCCATACAAATCTTAAATTAATCCTAGTTTTAAAACTGTATATTTAAACGAAAATCGGACAAGATACACGCATAGAGATTTGTTTCAAGATTGTTTCTGCAAAATTTCATTGACTTCAATTGGTTAGTATTGAAAATATCACCAGACTTCGTTTGTATGCAGCGCGCATTTACGCATCCGGAATAAACTTCTCTTAAGAGGTGCAGTGTGGTGTCAGGCTTCGAATAGCACCAACCCAGATGGGTGTTGAAGTGAAGCACTTTCTAGTATTGCCTTGTATTATTATAGACACGGGTTATATTATTATGAACTTAAGTACATACATACATACATACATAACATAAATTCACACCTTTTTCACAGAGGGGTAGGCAGAAACTATAGATCTCCACTTTGGGCGGTTCTGACACACCTCTCTTGCTTCCTCTAAGTCCATACATCTTTTCATACATTCATTCATTCCCTTCATGAACTTAAGTACCGTAACATTATGCTCTATACTTAATTCCAAATAAGGACGACGAGATTTTCCGATTCCTATTTAGCTTTCTGGCCAATTCTGATTACCAAATGTAATTTATTGGATACATATACTATCTGACATATCTTGGACGTTACTAAAGCTGTTTTAAGAATAAGTGAGAGGAAGTGTTTCAAATCTCTGTTTCTGTAATTCAAAATAGCCTTAAAATTTCGTTGTTATTTTGAATGGAGTATAATAACAAATAAGAATATTTCTATGGTTGATCACATATTTGGTTAAACTCGTTAACGACGACTAAACTGTATAAATTAATTTTAATTACAATTTAAGCGACAAGCGGTCATTGCCTAGTTAGTTACTGCTGATTCATATTATGATCTGCTCGGGCAAACACATTTAGTACATAATAATACTACTGTTGTTTTCCTCCGAAGGTCGACTCCTGACGGACGAGGTCAACGGTCCGCGGAAACTATGTCAGATAGGGTTATGGACCTCAAACAAATGTCATAGTGGACCCTGGCCAGGTTTGGTTGGCGGTGAAAAAAATGCATAATTGCGAAATCCAAGATGGCTGCCATGGAAAATTCAAACGCCAACGAAGCTTTTAAAGGTTCAGCGAACCGATTGAATATTTATATCCGGGGGTTTTAGGGGTCTCTGATTAAGAATATGAAATCATTTTGCTTTAATTTTCAACTTTCATGAGGGTCGCCATACAAATTTCATATCTTTTGAAATGTTGTTACTTTCTCGTCCCTCTAGCCCTCAAAGGTTAAGTCCTATGAAGAAAGTGCAGACCACTTATTTTGTAGGAAATTTTCTCAGAATAAAATTATACCTACAAAACTATTCGATACGAGTTACAGATTCCGAGAAATAAGCGAAAAACTGAAAAAAGTCCGAAAATTTCATGGTTTTTTGGGTACACCGCCGCTAGCACAGCACTTTGGAAATTGCAAATCTAGCTATTTAATATTGATTTAGGTTCTAACAACATATACAAAATTCAGAACGATTGGACCTTTTGCAAGCACGGATGTACATCTTGACTGAACTATAAATATTAGTATGGATTTACGAATCTGTGTTTATGACCTGATGGAGGAATTGAGAAACTAAACTGGACGCAAGTAATCCGTCATGTCCTCGACCAATCCTTTAATACGATTGTAAATAAAATACTACAATCTGTTACTGGGTCGCTCTAGGAAGTGTCAAAAAGGTACAGAAGAGCAATAAATACAGAATCAAACAGTTAAAATTCATACCGTTTACACGATGTCCCATTATCAAGCCGTTTTAAACTTTAAAACGAAGAGTCTAAGAGTTCTGTGACGGACTGCTTGGATGGTTTGTGTAAACAATGTTTTACGGCGCGCGGTGCGCGGGCGCAGGCGATGCGCAGGCGGCAGTGTTGTCGTTAACTTGTATTTGACACTCCAAATACAGTTTTATTGAACATTTATGTCATAAAGTCGGTCTGTATACGAAGCAAGGCTCAGCCATAGAGAATAGATGTTTTGAGGAGAGGATTAAAAAGAGGTAAATTATCAATAACATTACATTTGACTTTATACCCTTTTGGGGTGGTCGGAAAGTATACCTATAACAAATACCAAATAATTGTGTCTGTAATTGTACCAAGCAAAGTTGATATTTAGGGTTTCAAGTTGTTGGTATATAGTCATCTTCGGTGTATAGTCCTCCATTTGTTACCTCCTCTGTCCAGCCCGAGCATCTCGCATCCGTAGCTCACGCAATTCTTCTTATATGACCGCCGCCGCCGGACGATCCACACTTCGCTTCGTTCCCTCGGCCACCACTCTGACAGTGCTTGGCTCCATCTGCCGTCACGTCGCCTTGCCATGTGTCCTGCCCATTTCCATTCGAGCTCCATGACTCTTTTACATCTTGGATCTTAGAACGGCGTCGGATTTCCGTATTTTCTTTATATTGGAGCTTGCTTGATGTAGAGCATGGCTTGCAATATTTAAATACAAAAAAATATGAAAGGGCTTTGTTTACTGTTTAGACACTCTTGAACCAAATTTATAAAACACGAGTTGTTGCCCGCGACTTTGTCCGCACCGGCTTCCTACATCGTAGCTTGATAATTATAAGCTAAGTTAATCAAAATCGATCCAGTAGTTTTTGCGTGACGCTCGAAAAAACACAGACTATTAATTACAGTTTTATAAGTGTTTTTGATTTACGACCAAAAATGATATCAATGCTTAGTACAGTCGCCCACGTGGACCGAAACCGGTGAAGTTTAGCTATCTGCCATCAGATCGCATTACTATGAACAGATAGATAGATGCTCAGATAGATCACATCGCGTAGATCATCTCGCGACGCGACGCGTCAGATGCCCACGCGCACCCGGATGTTAACCATTTGCTTTAGTTTTGACATTGGCTTTGGGAAATATTTTTTTAATAAAGTGGGTTGTATGCATTTTGATGATGTCAGTGTTTTGAGTAGACTTTTTGCGACATTTATGTTCTTGTAGAGTTGATAGTTTGCTGGCTTAGAATAACACCAACCCAGACGGGTGTCGTAAGAGGCGACCAGTACTTTTAGGTATTGTCAACATTTTGCCCGCCTTTGATCATAACAGTTTCCCGTTCCATCTGATTTAGAAAGGTATATGAGGATGATAGTTTTTAGAGTGAATCTGTATTTAACGCATCATCATCATCAGCCTATATACGTTCCACTGCAGGGCACAGGCCTACCCTCAGAGAGGGTGTATGCGGATTGGTGGACTTTCTTCTCCAGTGTATGTAGGTTTCCTCACGATGATTTCCTTCACCGTTTGAGAGCCAGTGTATCGATTGACGTAATTCGTGCGGATTCAAGTGAGAACAAAAATTAAGCGAGCAATGAGACATGAAAGCTTCCTTACATAGTCTACCTATTTCATTCTTTCACGTGCTGGCAGCGTGACATCGCTAGGGTTCTCAAGTCTCGCATTGACTACTCACAAAATGGCGGCAAGTCTAATGAGATTTGACCAAGAAATTAACACGGTATATATAACCTATTGCCATTCACTAGCATTTACCCCTCGGTGGGGATCGGCTGTCAAGTGTACTTGAGCTGTGGAGTCAGACAGGCCTGCCCGGACCTCAAGATTGTGTTTCTATTCCTCTCAGCGATGCGCCACCGGCCTACACAACGCTTTTCATCGATTTTTTTTAGTACATGATCGACATGAGTCAGAGTTCATGCAGAAATTATTGTTTATACCGTTGCTCTTTGGAAACATCGAACACTATAATTAAGTCATCAAAATCTTACAAGCGAAGGTTGTCGAGAAATTCACAGAGAAATGTCAAAGGAAAGTTGACCATGTTACCTTTGGTGTCACTTTTTTAAATATTTATAAACATAAACAAACAAACATAATCCGTTTCTGCGAGGTTAGGAACTTTACTACAACTACCATCTTTTTAAGCGTGCAGTTGTTAGAAGGCTCTGTTTTAGCAAAAGGTTTCGAGACAAATTACCTATCAAGTAGTGATAGGTGGCTTGCTTATCTGGACATCATTACAAAGCATACAAAGCCACTACTAGATTATAAAAGCTTCCATCGGGGCTAGTCTGCCGTATGCCAACGCCAGCCGTACGGCGACAGAAAACGATTTTGTTGGCTCTTGCTCTCAACCTCTACTTATGTACCGCTAATATTCCATAAACAAACCAGTTAACCAAGAGTAATTATCAATTTACCTCAGCACACTCGCTCGCGAGAGTCAGCTCCCATATAAGGGTGCAGTGCGGCGTCGTGACGTCACTCTGCGCCCACGCAGCGTCCCTCGCTTGTCGCCGAACTGTTCTGCAAACATTCGTTATTATTGTTATAGGCTGCATGTCGGCTGATGTAATTATGTTGTAAGGTACCTGTGCAACCTGTATTCATAACATAAATAAACTTTATTTGCACCCCAAAATATGCGAAACAAATTAAATACAAGAATGAGAGAGCATACCCAAAAGCGGTCTTTCAGTATTCTGTCTATGGGTTATTTTTGTCGAAATAATACCTTGAAATAAAGTATCTTGTACGTTGCCTTTTTTATTGATAATGGATAACGATTACTGCCATAAATATGACACGAAAATATTGGTTTTGAAAAGGAACAGAAGCTAAAGTTAAACATTTTAACGGGTTCCCACCACGTTTTTATTGATTTTGGAGTTCCCGATATTGTTCCCGATGAACAGAAGGGTTAAAATGATAATACAAAAGTGTAGATATCTAAATAAGGTTAGACACTAGACAGGCACAAACTCCACCAAACTGGAGTGCTATTTCTCGTATTATAAATTCGTAAACGAAAAAGTCCAAGATACAAGAGTTTAGGCAAGCCGTTTACTTAAACGAATTAGAATGTGTGAAATAAAAAAGGTTGCTACCCCGGCACAGTATAAAAACAGTATTGACCCTGGCCCAGTCCGGGTCTGAGGAAGGAAGTTAAGTCATCAATTTGCCGTCAGGCCAGACTTTATGGTTAAAGAATAACACCCTCACCTTCCGAAGGTGACCCTTCAGATAAATAGTGAGTTAAGTTTTTTTTTAAATGGGTTTGCTCTTGACCTCAATCCAGTCCTTAGGACAAAGATGGGGTCGAAGCATATTCACTCGTACTTTAAAGTAATTCGGGTTGTAAGCCCTCGGAAATACTGACGCAGGCAGGGCATTCCACTCCTTGGCTGTGCGCTTTATAAAATAATCAGAAAGGCGCTTAGTGCGGATACGTGGGATATCAACCAAGAAGGGGTGGTATCCCGCGGTGCGTCTGGAAGTCCGAAAGTAGAAAGGGGAAGGCAGGATGAGCTCATGCAGCTCTTGGGCACACTCACCGAAGTACAATTTGTAGAAGACTGACAAGCAGGTTACTCTGCGGCGGTGGGCTAGGCTATGAAGCTTCCCAGGGTCACGGACGGTCGGAGAAGGGGCTCAGGCCGTCCATTTCCAAGCGACCCCTGGAAAGCAGCGGTAGTACGGTGTAGTCCCGTCCCGCTGCAGCGCAGAAACGCTGCGGGAGTGTGGGCCCGGCATTATTGCCGAGCCGGGAGAGCTTTGGCGAAGCGCTAGGAGGGCCGTGGACGCACTTTGCTTCCCCATGGCCATTCGACATGCGCCGAGGAGACTACCGGGGGGGTTTTAGTGGGTAAAAATCCCACATAACCCGACTCCTCCCCTAAGGAGCCGGGTATCTTTTCGAAGATTTCACCATCGAAATCAAAAAAAAAAAAAAGGCTATGAAGCTTAGTCTCCACCAGCTTACTGTCGCCAATGAGCCTCCTGGCTCTGCGTTCAACCGAGTCGAGAGCGTCTATTTGATATACTTGGCTGAGCCATCCCACCTGTGGCAGCAATACTCCATACACGAGTTTGGTGAATAAAGCTTTTTCTTTCTTTCAGATGGACAGTATGCTGTTATCAATACATTTACCAATTCGAATGCAAACGGTTAAATAAACTTTATGACTGATGCAGTATGCACGTGTGAATAGATACAATGCGTGAGTCGTGGAGTCGAGTCGTGCGCACGCGACCGCGCATGCGTGAGGTCAAACTGTGTCATAGGTAAGGCAAGTACTATTTTTTAGGGTTCCGTAGTCAAACAAGGAACCCTTATACATTCGTCCATTCTGTCTGTCTATCTGTCTGGATGCCCCGCCTCAATAACTCGCTCATTTTGGCACCTATCGAATCGAAATTTGGCATTTAGACAGAAAACAGTAACCCAAAAACAGAAATGAAGTAGTGAAGAAAACAATTTTTTTCGACCCCCCACATTCCCATACAACGAAAGAGAATGTTATAGAGAGGGAAAGAAATAGTTTTTTTTTTTAAATCGAATGAGGTGTCGTTGGATAGGTCTTGTCCAATGGAACAAAATCCAATATAAACTAAATCGATATAATGCTTCGGTCTTGAGATATCTGCGCTCAAAGTCATAGCTTAAGGTAAGTACTTTCAGTGAAAAAGTTTATAACGGATGCTGTAGTTCAACCAGTTTCGGAAAAAACCAGTAAAATACTATAAAATATCAAGTTTATTCAAATTCAAAGCATGATACCAAAAATAATCTAGTAAAATTGATTCGTTCTCTGAAGACAAACTAGATGGCGTTGCGCGAAAATAAATCGCGCTATCACTGTGTTTCAAAAATTTCTTAGATAAACAAATTGAGAACTTATCTTCTTTTTCTACTTATACGGAACCCTATCATGGGCAAGTCCGACATGCTCTTGGCCGGTATTTAAAATTACATACTCGGTGCAAGTAATATTTACACTACCGGATGACGTGATAAGCTAGTTACGGTAATTTATGTCACTGTGTAAATGGATTATACTGACGGGATAGTCGAAATGTTTGTTTGAACCACCAACATTTAGCAAAAAAACGCGACTTAGAGCGGATACGACCAAACTTCCATTTATACCTACCAGAGTAACGAGGACGAGGAATATACTTTCCCAGAATCTTGATTTTACAAAATCAGCCCTTAAAGGAATTATAAGCGTACCTCTTTAAGCGTACAGTTGCAGCAAAGTTTAAATTTAGTTTATTTGGATGTTGTTAAGTTCTTTCACTGGTTCGCTTGACATACCATGGTATACTTCGTCGTCACGGTAGGCCTCGAATGCCCCATCATAGATATATGCCCCATCTTTGTTATTTTACGTGTGCCAAAAGGAGCGCACATGATGTTTTTTCTCGATTTATCGCTTTGTCGTAGGTAGCCTGCTAGTGTGGTGTGGTCCTCTCATAGTCCGCAATAATAAGCAGTGGATGCTATCTCAATAATGCCATTTGGGAAAAAAATAGGAAGGTTATATTTTTACAGTTGATCTATAATTAAAATATGGAATTCTCTCATCAGATGCAAGGGTTGCAAGTAGAGCCTTTACTTAATGTCAGTAATATTAATAACCATACCAGTTATGTACGATCGTAAAAGTCGGCATTGAACCGCGGACTATGAATCAAACAGGGACGTGGGTGCGACATTGAGAGAGATTGATGGACAGACGGACAGTCAGACGGTTGTCTATAGCTTTAAATGAAGCTACTGATGCATGTTGCAGTTCAACTATTAGCTATTACCTATTAGTGTCAATCTGAAGCAAGCTACAAAGCTTCGGGTAAGGGTCGTTTCACAAGTCTTTGCAGGGTTAAAAATTTTGTATAAACTTAAATGTACTGCCCAAGGCCACCCCGAAGCGGTACGGACCTCGGCATTGAGCGTTGCTGGGACTTACTGACTCCGTCGATTGAGGGTGCTACGCACTTGTCCTTTTCGGAAAAGATAATTGATTTAATCATGGTATGTTTTCCTCGGACGGCCTCTCCCAACACTTCCGCTCACCTTTGCTTGGTATATTTCATTCGTAAGTCTTCCGTCTTTCGTTCGTATCCTGAAACCAATTTGTTAAAAGTTAGCAGTGTTACAACTGTTGAATCAAAAACAACGTAATGGGATTATGGTCGTGTTAGTTTAAGTGTGTATGTAAGAATGTTTGATCACAATAAAATGTTATTGGCTTGTTGGTAAAGCCGGTGTAACATGACAATAAGTGTGTTTGCAGACAAGGATGCGTAGGCGCAGGCCAGGCGGTACTACAGCTACTCGACCGTGAAATGTGCGGTTGTGTCCATTGATCACTTGATGAGTGTACAAATAGTGTTTTGAATCATTTGTCAACGAACAAGCATCTAAGCCACGGTTTATATAGAAGAGACGTGTGGCGGTGGCGGATAGTCAAAGTAACACAATATAAACCTTATAGTACGTTGCATAGAGTCGTTTGGAGAATTAAGCCCGCGCCTCCAGACGACGTCACCTCCGACGAGGCGCGGGCGATTATCCTTTACGACAAAAACGTCCATAACGCTTATGTGTCTTTAGGGTGCAATTGATATAATTAGCATCATTTTAAAGTAATCCTATCAACCTTTACTATGGGACCAAAAAGATCGGAGCAAAAACAATTTTATCGCGATTTCGATGTTGGTCCCGTAGCAAAAGTTGTTCAGTTTGATGGTCTAAACAACCCCCTTAAAAGTTTTAAATGTTTATTTTTACTTTTGTAACACCTTGTATACAGGGATTACAGGGTCCTTTCTTAATATGCTGACACTTTTTAAGGGGATGACCAGACCATCAAACTGAACAACTTTCTCTATGGGACTAACATCGAAATAGCGAAAAAAAAAATCAGCTGACATTTAGCTTGCAGTTTTGTATGGCACAGCTGTTTTTTTTCGCGATTTGGATGTTAGTGCCACAGATAAGTGTCAGCATAGGCCTACCCACTGCAATACATTTGAGTCGGGTAGGTACAGCAGTTTTGTATGAGCAGATGGCTTTTTTTTGCATTTTTGGGAGGTATGCTCCATAATGAAAGTTTCAGTATTTGCTACACCCTGTATATTTTTTCAATAATATTAAAGACCAAGTGACACATAATCACTGCCCACTCAGACTAATTGCTACATGTCTAGTACCATAAACTTGCAAAGTGGGTAAACAAGGCAATAGCGAAGGATCACTTACACTAGTGTCGCAAGCCGCCATCGCCAGGGCGCGCGGGTGTCGCAAGCTGCGCCGGCGCACTACCGTAACTTTACACCGGCGGCGCGGCGGCCGTGTAGCCCGCATTCACCGCACACGCCTGAAATGTGTCTAAATTAATATTTTACCACGTCGTACAGCACTATTTCTGATACATTCATTTATGCTCACGACTATATTCTTCGAGGGGATAGTCAGAGATATTCTGAATCCTCAGAATATCCACGTTTCACTAGTAGTACCGAAACTCTGTCCAGTGTGACGGGGAGAGAGCCCGTCGCCACTTGTAATGGACAGTGGGTACAATACATGCCTCGAAATTGAAGCATGCCAGGTTTCCTCGTGATGTTTTCCTTCACCGAAAAGACAGTGATGCTACAAATCGTACATAAATTCCGAAAAATTCATTGGTACGAGTAGGCTTGGACGGGGATCGAATCATCGCCTCCTGCACGTCAGGCAAGGTTACTCGCCACTGAACCACCACGGCTTACATTTATTTATACAGAATGTAAAAATACCGCAGTAATAATTAGAGGGGTGTAGACCATCAAACTGAACAACTTTCACTGTGGAGATAACGTCGAAAAAAACCCCCTTTATATATTATTTGGGCGTTTTGTTACATCTTGTATAATACATGATATAGAAGATGCCAACATCTAAGACTTGGGTACAAATATTTATCATACAAATATTTGGCCCTTGTGGGATTCCAACCCGGGACCCTGGATCAGCAGGCAGGTTCACTACCAACCGAGCTATCGGACTATAGACATATCTTATAGGACATTTGCAAGTTAATAAGCTTGCAAACAACTGCCACTACTACTGCTTGCTTGTCACTATGATTTCTTTTTTTGCAGACCTTATACAGGGTGTGGTTTTGGTCAGCGACGTGCAGTAAGGGGGTGCTTCAGACCATCAAACTGAACAACTTTCATTATGGAGCCCACTTCAAAATAGCGAAAAAAACCAGCTGTCCCATACATTTGAGTCGAGTTGGTACTGCAGTTTTGTATGAAACTGGTGTTTTTTTTTCGAGATTTCGATGTTGGCTCCATAGTGAAAGTTGTTCAGTTTGATGGTCTGAAGCACCCCCTAAATGCGCGTCGCTGACCGAAACCACACCATGTATTTATCTTATGAAAATCAAACACTATCGAACTATAACGAGGCCGAAGGCCGAGCTACGCGTAGGAAATTGAGCTCCTAAGCGGCCCCCCTGGAACCTGGTGGACCTGGTCTCCGGGGTCAATCTGCCGCCAAGCGAGCCGCAGGCCGAGCGAAACTTAAATAAGAATATTTCTTAAGGGTATGTTGGCGCGCTCCATACAAACGAAGTCTGGTGATATTTTCAATACTAACCGATTAAACTCAATGAAATTTTGCAGAAGCAATCTAGAAACAAATCTCTATGCTTGTATTGGACACGAATATCACCTTACTTCGTTTGTATGCAGCGCGCATTTACGCATTTGGAATAAACTTCTCTTGAATAATTTTCGCAAGATTTTAAGCAAACACGAGGTTTCTAAGTTAAAAAAAATACAGGATCGAAAGTGACAGCATCACATTACATAAAATCAAGATAATTTATTGAAACTAAACGCTTCACTCGAAGTGATGTAGGATAAAAAATTCAAAACATTAGTATTGTAACATTATTATCAGCAAACTATAAAAGCTATTAGTTGCACACAATAAATCACTTTCTATGGCGCGGCGACCGGCGACCGAAAGTTCTGCGAAAGTGAGAGGCTACGTCGATGGTGACAAAAACATTTGAGCATCTGGCTCGAGTAGGGTTACCGGATCAGAAAATGTGATTTCCTGAAAAATTCTAGATTTATTCAACTCAATTCAATTATACTTTATTGCACACCAAAACAAAATGATGTGTATCTGGATTATAATTATTTTAAATGGTATTCTATCAGCATGTATCCGAATCTAAAAGGTGTCAAATTGTCTTGATTGTCAGAACTTTCCCTCCGTTCCCAATTTTGTAAGCATAGCATTTGTTAAATAAATGATTATCCAGATTTAAAAGTAAGCATAAGCATATGCTCACGACTATATTCCCCGAGGGGGTAGTCAGAGATATTTTGAAACCTCAGAACACCCACGATTCACCAGTAGTACCGAAACTCTGTCTAGTGTGACAGGGGGTGAGCCCGCTGCCACATATTGGACAGTGGGTACATTACATGCCTCGAAATTGAAGCAGGCAGGTTTCCTCGCGATGTTTTCCTTCACCGAAAAGCCAGTGGTGTTACAAATCGTACATGAATTCCGAAAAAAGTTATTGGTACGAGTCGGCCTGGACGGGGATCGAACCATCGCCTCCTGTACGGCAGGCAATGAAACCACCACGGCTTTTTTTTAAAGTTTTTTACCGATTTAAAAGTAGTCTAAAAATTTCGCAAATTCTAGTGGTCTAGTAACCCTACTCTCGAGGCACGTTTTCTTCTGACAGAACAAGAGATGACAAATGGACAGGTTGACTTATCACGAGTCGTGACGTCATACTGTCTACCATTTTCCTTGTGGTGCCATCTCCTATCGGAGGATGGCTATCATTAGGGCTCTCGGACCCTGGAGAACTGAATAGTAAGGTGGTGTTCACATCGAACCATACACACATTTCCTATATACGTACCTATTCGAATCCCGTTAAGGGTATATTATTATTACTGTTGGCTCGCTCCATACAAACGAAATCTGGTTATATTTTCAATACTAACCAATTACAGTCAGTGATTTTTCAGAAACAATCTAGAAAGTAATCTCTATGATTGTATCTTGTCAGATTTCATTTAAATGTTTTAAAGTAACAGTGCCTTAAAGATTTCCATACAAATTTTAAAATAATCCTAGCATTGAAACTGTATATTTTAACGAAAATAGGACAAGATACAAGCATAGAGATTTGTATCTAGATTGTTTCTGTAAAATTTCATTGACTTCAATTGGTTAGTATTGAAATTATCACCAGACTTCCTTTGTATGCAGCGCGCATACGCATTCGGAATAAGGCGGAAAACCAATTTAGATGATTACAAGTAGATTTTTACACCTTTTTTAAATGAATCCCATAGCGATAGCGTCTTAATTCGAAGTCGGAAACATTATTCCGATACGATGCAGTCAACCAAATGGATTATTTAATTCTTTCTTGTTATAAAAACTCTCCTAGCATATGCTCACGACTATATTCCCCGAGGGGGTAGTCAGAGATATTCTGAAACCTCAGAACATCCACGTTTCACCAGTAGTACCAAAACTCTGTCCAGTGTGACGGGGGGTGACCCCGTCGCCACATAATGGACAGTGGGTACAATACATGCCTTGAAATTGAAGCATGCAGGTTTCCTCACGATGTTTTCCTTCACCGAAAAGCCAGTGGTGTTACAAATCGTACATAAATTCCAAAAACTCATTGGTACGAATCGGCCTGGACGGGGATCGAACCATCGCCTCCTGCACGGCAGGCAAGGTTACTCGCCACTGGACCACCACGGCTTTTTACTCCTAAAACAAAACAGTTCCAGTTTGAAAACTCTCCTATAACATACATTATCTACCTAAAACTGTGACATTACAGCAAGAAACTCGCGGATCGTAAAAACTCCGTACAAAGTGGATTTTTTGTATCAACATAATTATGTAGATTACCTGTGACATAAGAAAAATGCAATTAAAGTGGAACGTCACGGGTCATGCTCCGTACAAAACGGTATTAATGTATTATTTATAATTCACTAGGTAGTTTCGCGCAGGATAGACAACTGCATTTCTTCCTGTCAGTGAGCATTGCTACAGAGTACAGAAACGCGGCATGCATCAACAAAATATACAATTTGCTAATAAGCGCAAAACCTCATACACCCCAACTGATTTAACAAAATAATTAGGTTGAAACAATAATTTAATTATTTTGAAAGTTTTGAGGCAAAAATGATTTGTTATTATTTCAGCAATGAATGAAAGCGCTATCGTACTCATGTATACATTTTTGGTAGTAAGTAGGGTGAGAGTGCCCGAGCGGTGGGTTGAGATCGAGTTCAGTTAATTTTGAATTATAAAAATTATTTAACATTTTGAAAAAAAAATACCTATGTTGAAATTGAAACCATGATAATTCGATTCTGCTCTCGATTCTAAACAAACTACTTTCTAAGCATAGCATAAGCATATGCTCACTACTATATTCCCCGAGGTCGTAGTCAAAGATATTCTGAAACCTCAGAACATCCACGTTTCATCAGTAGTACCGAAACTCTGGCCAGTGTAACGGGGGTGAGCCCGTCGCCACTTATAATGGACAGTGGGTACAAAACATGCCTCGAAATTGAAGCATGCAGGTTTCCTCACAATGTTTCTACTACTTACAACTACTTCCGGCTAATACCATGAACGAACTACTACGAACTACTTTCTAGTTTTGGGTTAATTCATTAACACGTCCTAGCTATACTACATTCAAAACAGCAACGAAAATGTAAGGCAAGAGCCTTACATTTTCTCATTCATCTCTGTTTCTGTAATTAAAAATATTTAATTACAGAAACAGATTTGAAACACTTACTCTCACTTATTCTTAGAACAGCTTAACTAACGTCCAAGATATGTCGGATAGTACATCTTTCTGATAAATAAATTATATGTGCTTATCAGAATTTACCAGAAAGCTAAATAGGAATCTGAAAATCTCGTCGTCCTTATTTGGAATGAAGTATAGGTATTGTAAAGTTGTAGAAAACATATCTGTATTGTATGGATTATGTCACGCCCGACCTGTGAAGCTCCACTTCTATTGAAATACGAAAGTGCCAGTAAATAATGAAGACTATTAATTTGCAAATGTCAATGAAAGGGGAATCAACAGTTACAGTCGCACGATATTATTGCGACCCGTGAACCGCGACGAAGTGGGGTGGACAGCGCTGTTAGGAATCAGAGACTGGTTCCTAGAAATTACCTACGTTTAGTACTAACGTACCTTACAGAGGGGACGAGGAAGACCTAACAGAGTTATCTAGCAGGTTAAAGGAAAGGTTTATGTCATGTCGTATCAGGAAATTAAGGCATTTATAATAGTTAATAGTATTAACGGTACATGCGGAAAAAACAGGATTGGCGAATACTCCACCGACAAGAGTATAGCTCTTAAAGATGATGATGACGACGTCAGAGGAGAATTTACTACGTCCAAATAAATAGTCTTCTCTGAAGAGGACAAGTGCGCAGCACCCTCAACCGACGAAAGTGCATGACGAAATGACGAAAGTGGATGAGGCGAGAGAAGTATGTCAGAATCGTAGTTTGTGGCGAGCTGTAGTCTCTGCCTACCCCTGTGGGATAATGGCGTGAGTATTATGTATTGTATGTATAGGTATAATTATGATTTACATACGTATTACAGATATTTTGAATCTAAGCCACGGTTTATACAGAAGAGAAGTGTGGCGGTGGCGGATAGTCAAAGCAGGAGTCAAAGTAACACAATTATAAACCTTATACGCCTTAGGACGTCCTTTTGCTATTCGAAGCCAAGTAAACAAACAGTAATCATAATCGTAGGTACACCTGCACCTTTGAGGCAATATACGGACAGGATGGCAGTTAACGCGCCGGAGAAAAGTAATTGGCCTATTCGACCAGAGATGAGCGAGGAAGCGAAGAGGCCAGCTAGGAAAGCATCCACCAAAACTTAGAATCGCTTCGTTTACACGTGGATTTTTTCTTCACTAGCTTTTTCACCAACATAAATCAAATCTAAAAAAAATATATAAAAAACCATTAGCAGTGAGTCAATTAAAGACCATTAGTTCAATAAAATCCAAAATTAGGCCATGGCCGGCGCTGTGACAAACCCAGCTTGTTTCTAGAAATCGCTTCGTTTTCCTGTTGGCGCGGCGCGACGGCCGACGTGGTTCCAGCAAAAGATCAGACCATATTAGGATCACACATGGTCGTGTGACCACTGGTAGCGAGCCACGAGGCGTGAAGGTTACGTTCATCTCTACATAATAATAGTTATAGAAGTTTTACACGAGTAACATTCATGCTTTCTGTTACCTACTACATTTATTCGCATGTACACACGGCGACAGATCAACCTACCCATAGTTGAACTCTATGTTCATGGACATAAGGTCCAACTATGGGTAGATTGATCTGTCGCCGTGCGTACAAGCCATATCCAGTTGCAGAAACGCTCATTACAGTTAATCCTCCATTAAATCTCTTGCTAGCTTTTACTAATGTCAACAAGACAAAAAGTGACGGCAGAAATTTAATGGAGGATTAACTCTAATGAGCGTTTCTGCAACTGAGTGTAAGTCTTTTGGCTGGTAAATTATTTTATTCTATCCTAAAATATGGTCCCGATACCAAATCGTCCAGGTGTCAACTGATCCAAACGACCGTCTACACTATAGGGTGTAAACTTAAATGCGTTACATACTTAAGGGGGTGCTTCAGATCATCAAACTGAACAACTCTTAGGCCGAGATTCAGAGACGTTTTTTAAGTCATAGTTCGAACTCCCGTATGTCAAAATCCATACATTTTCGCCACGCTTAGCTTGAGCTAAGATTGAAAAAATCGTCTCTGAATCTCGGCCTTGCTATGGGACCAATACTGAAATTGCGAATTAAATGTCTTCTGTTCCGTTCATTTGTGTCGACTTGTAGCTGTTGGCATTTTCTATGGAACAATAATTATTTTGTACGAGATTTCAATATTGGTCTGGTCCCATATCCATAGTACAAGTTGTGCAGTTTGATGATCTGAAGTTCCCCTTAAGTGTGCAACGCATTTAAGTTTACACCCTGTATACCAGTACAGTCCATCCAAACGTAGAACATTATCGCAAAATAATATTTAGCTCATTGCATTATATTAATTTATTAAAATGCAATTAGGCACGTCAGTGTCTTTTAAATTCGTATTTAATATCGTCGTTCACGAGATTTGGAAATTGTGAATTTTTAACCTATTTACTTCGTCCCATTGTTGGGCACAAGTTTCCAGCCTCCTCTATCACGTGTCATAATTTTCCATTCTACGTCGTGGGCATCCAGTTCATCGTTACGTGTGGCAATCGAGAGCATTTGTATCAAAATGTGTTTATGCATTATTCTTATATTGCCAAATATTAATATCCATGAAGACAATGTTAACGGCACTTGGCAGTGTTAACATGTAATTAAGAAGTCTCAATTTGTACCAGCAAGTGACATTTAATTCTTATCGGCGTATTCTTGAATGAATTGTCCATTCCAGCTCGATAAGGAGGTAGTCACTGTGTTTACTTTATAGTATTCATAAAGGCCAGTATACATGATTCTAGTTCAGTGCCTAATACTCGTATAGGTATCCAAAGCATAGTATGGCATAGCACTCGTTCTTGAGAACAAATTCGGTTTTTCAGTACGGACAGTCCTTGCCCCCCACCAAATTTTACCTCACACTCTTTTGGAAGTTTTCTCCTGCCTTTGTCATTTGGCCTCAACTAATCATATTATATTTTTGCGAATATATTCCCCGAGGGAGCAATCAGAGATTATAGCGGTCGCGGTCGCTTTTAATGGACAGTGGACATCACAATACACGCCTCGAAATTAAAGCCCAATAAAGGAGTAAATAATGACCATAGAATATTTCTTCCCATGGATGTCGTGGCTAGGGGCATAGGCATATGATATGTAGGTTCCAGCAAAGTTCCCGACCACCTCGAAAGGAAATACAGTCGTGCTGTAAAGAATGTTATGTAGACACAGCATTAGTCTACGAAACGGAGAGTGTATGTGCTTTTGACCGTGCAGGTTGGTAGCGAGCTGTGCGCATGCAATGACAAGCTCCGTATAGGGCGACATACCGCCCTTGTGCCACTCCGCTCCGAGCTGGTATCCGCGCCTGCAGGCACGAGGGGTGAAGGGGGTGTAATAGGGCTGGCACTCTACTCAACTCTCAAAATGTTCCTCGAATCAGTACAATAGTTTTCTTGACGTTTTTCAAACTTATTTGAACAGCGAACTTAAAGCTGGAGGTCACTGAAAAACTGACGCGACCATCCGGTGCTTCAAATTTCGTCTCAGGATTCATTAGAACGCAAAGTATAGGTACAGGGCACAAATTCGATCGCTAAAATGTGAACCTATACTCCATTTCAAATAGCAACGAAATTTTAAGCCTATTTTGAGTACACAGTAACAGAGATTTGAAACACTATCCTCTCATTTATTCTTGAAACAGCTTTAGTAATGTCCAGGATATGTCGGATAGTATATCTTTCTGATAAATAAATTATATTTGCAAATCTGTATTGGCCAGAAAGCTATATAGGAATCGAAAAATCTTTTCTTCCTTATTTGAAATGAAGTACCAATAGAGCGAACAAAATGATCTCGACATTTCTTAGCGCTACGAAATGGATGTGGCCTGGATTCTTTTGGTTTATACAAGCAGTTTAATAGAAATAGAAACGGTCCAGTTTAAAAAAATATGAATCCACGTCAAAATAATGTAGAAACTAGAAACGGCCAGCCCTGTAGAATCCTCACATCCATGAATAGACTTGCCATAAGCGCCGTGCAGGCAACAGGTTAAGATTTATGTGTTGACCCGTAGCTCTGATGCAATATGCATGAGTCGACCTTACTACGAACATGCACCGCCCGGGGGATGATGCCTTCGGACACTTAGTACGAAATGCTGCGCCATCTTTGGTGGAAATAAATAGATTGTAGTGGTGAATGGTAAATCATCCCTTATGTCATTATTACTTGGCAAGAAAGGAAGATGGCCGGACCAAAGTATTATCAGAATAGTAGCTAAAGGATGGAGGTTAGTGGGTAGACTACCAACCAAGACGACACTGTATACAGGATGAAATTGATATCATTAGCATCCTTTTTAAACTCTCTTAGTTTAAAAAGGATGATCTACCCATCAAACTGGACAACTTTTACTATGGTAGCCAACCGACCGGAGCAAAAAATATACCAGCTGTTCTATACTAAAGTGCAATGCCTACTTGACTCAAATGTATGCAACAGCAGATTTTTTTTTTGCTACCATCTGTTTGCTCCCATAGTAAAAGTTGTTCAGTTTGATAGCTTCTTAGCTTCAAAGGATATCAATTTCAACCTGTAGATCACATTGGCACAGGACCGTAAGGACGGCGCGGTAAAAAGGAGGCTTATGTCCAGCAGTGGGTTAATGTTAGCTTATTTGATTTATTGATCGATGCCATTATTTGGAATATTCATCTACAACTAAATTTTCAGTTTTTACACCGATTTAAGGTCCAATGAGAGGTCATTCGGATTTGCATCTTTGCTATTTTGCCTTTTCTCATAAATTTTTTTTTTTGGAAATTACTAATACAGCGTTGCTCAGGGAGCAGTTACTGCTTTTTACTGCGGACTATTGGGGGGACCACGAAGGGTCTACCGAGCCAAATGAATGAACTTAAGCAACCGACCTAGGGGCACCCAGAGGGGTACGGACCTCGGCATAGGACGTTGCTGGGGCTACGCGGTGGATTGGGTAGCTGGGATCGATGAGATCTCATTACTATGGTATTTATGTTCATGAAGAACGGAATGGAACGAATTCCTTCTCCAGGTAAATATAATGACACGGCGCTTATGTTCATACCTACTACATTAATGAGTTAAGCGCTTAACAGATCATCACTTCAAGCACCTACAATCATAAACCAGAAGCGGGTTAATAATAGTGGTTAAACACAACATTATAATAACATTACGTAAGAAACAATAAATTTTGTTTAAGAGAAGTTTATTCCGAATCCGTAAATGCGCGCGGCATACAAACAAAGTCTGGTGATATTTTCAATAATAACCAATTAAAGTCACTTAAATTTTTCAGAAATAATCTAGAAACTAATCTTTATGGTTGTATGAAGTCAGATTTTCGTTAAAATATACAGTTTTTATCCTACGATTAATTTAAGATCTGTATGGAAATCTTTTGAGGCACTGTAACTTTAAAACTATACATTTTAACAAAAATCTGACTTCATACAAGCATAGAGATTAGTTTCTAGAATGTTTCAGAAAAATGTCATTGTCTTCAATTGGTTAGTATTGAAAATATCACCAGACCTTATTTCTATGGAGCACGCTCCGAATTATATTCCCTTAAGTAAGAAAAAACAAACCAATTTATATCATTTCCATTATGATGTATCTCTACTTCATATTTTAGATACATGTTAGGCATCCTTGTTATTTTATTAAAGAAATATGTAGGTACTTAGATAAATAATTGTTTTTTGTCCATTATGGAGTGCAAATAACTAAGCAACTAGGCTAACGTATTGTGAAATATACAACGTGTTAATGAATTAACGCAAAACTAGAAAGTAGTTCATCTGGAATCGAGAGCAGAATCGAATTATCATGGTTTCAACATAGTTAATTTTTCACTCACTCCCCGTCACACTGGACAGAGTTTCGGTACACTAGTGAAACGTGGGTGTTCTGAGGTTTCAGAATATCTCTGACTACCCCCTCGGGAGTATAGACGTGAGCATTATGTTATGCTATGCTGTGCTAATTTTTTTCAAAATATTAAATAATTCGTTTGTAAAATTTTCAATTTACTGAACTCGATCTCAACCCACCACTCGGGTACTCTCACCCTACTTACTACCAAACTAAGATTCATAAAATTTATTCATCAGCACGTTAGCGCTTTCATTCATTGCTGAAATGATAACAAATCACTTTTGCCTCACAACTTAAAATGCGAATAACTTTAAATTTTAACTATCAATATAATGAAATTATTGTTTCAATCTTAATATTAATGATTTATAACAAAATCAGTTGGGGTGTATGAGGTTTTACGCTTATTCATTAACACGTTGTATAAAGCGATGAATTGGAGGATTGGAACTTCCAATGGAAGAGTACCTACTGTAAAGGAGGAGCACCACCTGTTACATCACAGGTGTAAAGATGAGTCGCATGTGACCCACCTTTAACCCCTTTGGGGTTTGTTATATGAAAAGCGAGATCAAATTCGTACTCGAAACCGACAACCGTGTTTTAAACGACTCATGGCTGTAGAAAAGGCAAGACAAGACGCATGACAGGATCAATTATCTCTGCCTACCCCAATGGGACACAGGCGTGAGTATACAGGGTACTTCTTAATATGCTGACACTTTTTTAAGGGGATGATCAGACCATCAAACTGAACAACTTTCACTATAGGACCAACATCGAAATGGCGAAAAAGAAATCAGCTGTCCCATTTAGCTCGAGTAGATTTGAAGTTTAGTATGAAACATCAGTTTTTTTTTTGGGATTTCGAAATTGGTCCCATAGTGAAAGTTGTTCAGTTTGACGGTCTCATTATCCCCTTAAATGTATGTATAATATTGATGTAATGTTAAATAGCACTCACTTCATTTGAAAGATGTACATTTTCTTAAAAACATAAAGTTGTATGTGTAATGATCCGAACAAAATGCAATAAACGTTTCATGCATAAAATTATTACAAAGTTTGCATAGGCACTTCATTTGAATCACCAATTGTAAGTTCAGATCAATAGAAAGTTAATACCTACTCTACGACAGAAAGGCCTAAGGGTTACATATATCTAAATTTTATCTTTCCTTTCTCTGCCATTCGCAAAAACAAGTAATGACGTAAACATGCATAATATAACAATCACAGTACTGCACACTTTTGAGAAGCAGTATGATCCGCGGGGAAGGGGGGACACTTATCAAACAGTAGCGATAATAGTTCGAACGAAAGAGACATTGCAGACACGACGAAGACGTTTTCGTAGGCCTTAGATGTGCTGTTTATTATTTCTATCCTCTTGAGGTTTGAGCTAAACGCGGTTCTTAACGAGATTTTACCGTCGCGTCGCCTGCATCTTACTAAATCATATCTCAGCATATCAAACGAAATATCTTCCAGCAGTGTCTTCTCTACTCCTATAAAGCCCTCAGAACCGGAAGTAGATTCAACATAAAATGAGCTAATCTAGCACAAGTGAAGAATAACGCTGATGTCGTGTAGTATCAGGAACACTGTTTGCAAGATTAAAGTGTATATTTGTTTATGGCAATATTACTTTCTTAAGTTGGCTACTTCCGGCTCCTTTATTTTGGGTTATATAGCAATAGCATGCCAAGTCCTATTAAAGTCAATACAAAATTTTATGGTGTTTTCATGAAGATTCACGGGGAAGCTCTGTCCTTGCACCCCAATAAGCATCAACTCAATAAGATGGTAATGAGTTTCCCAAGCAGGGAACCAGCGCCCTAAGGTAGAGCATCTGTACTGCTTGGTGCAGTGTGTGGTGAAGGAGTTGCACATAATAGGTAATAGTATATAGTACGACATACAGAACGGCCACTCTCCGCCCCCTTCTGGACTTCAGATACTCCACCTCAACCACCATACATTTTCTGGGGACACTTTAGGAGAGCCGAGCAAGGGAATGCCGAGCAGTCTGGCGCGCGCACCCGTAGTTATAGTCTTTAGTTAGAGCATCTGGGCTGCAATCGCGGTAAATATTCGGTGATTAAACCGTGATTGGACTACGTACGAACCTTAACTTTTGACACATTTTGTATTGCGCTAATCGCGGTACAGCTCATGACAGGAGTTAGAGCCGTTTTGACAGATCGCTCAGACGTTAAGGGTTGTCAGTTACATAGAGTTTATCGCGATGCGGAATTCAGCACAGTTGAATAATAATTGGATTGCAATGTGATTAGAACTGAAATTGGATAAGAATAGAACTACGATGTTTTAACTGAGCGCAATCGGGAGGTTGTACTGCTTGGTGCAGTGTGTGGTGAAGGAGTCACGGTGTCATGCGCGGGCGCGGGGGCGGGCTGGTTTGCGAGACGAGCACCCGCCGGCCTTCAGCGCAGGAGTGCAGTGTGCGGTGCACTTGTGTGTGACGTTGTAGATGTAAGACTGGTTTGCTGACGTGACGTCATCACTTTATGATTAGCTGTTTTTGGGTATACATCTTAAGTTTTAATTTTAATGTTTAATTGGTGATGATGATGATGATCAGGTTTTTAATAATATGTGGCAATACTCAGAATGATAGAATACGGAACAGCAGCGTAATTAGAGAAAGATGTTAACTGAAAGAGGATATAGTGACAAGGATTGAAAAGGGAATGCTGAGATGGTTTGGTCATGTACAGGGTCTTTCTCAATATGCTGACACTTTTTTAAGGGTATGATCAGACCATTAAACTGAACAACTTTCACTATGGGATCAATATCGAAATCGCTAAAAAAAAATCTGCTGTCCCATACAATTGGCTAAAGTAGGTTTGCAGTTTCGTATAACGCAGTTGATATTTTTTTTGCGATTTTAATGTTGGTCCCATAGAGAAAGTTGTTTAATTTGATGGTCTGATCATCCCGTTAAAAATGGGTCAGCATGTTAAGAAGGACCCTGTATACTAAGATCCGACCGCAAAATTATGCACCTATTTGTTTGGTGAAAGAAATGTGATTTAAGTTAACGTTTATAGAGGGGTTTATACAACACCGCTGGATTGTCAAAAAAATATTGTCGTGTAATGAGGTAATAATCAGGTGCCATCTGAAGGAGACTGATCTAAAGAACTGGAAAAGTTAGGATTGCCACTTGCCAGTCTGCCACAACTCTAGGGTTGCCTGGTTCAAAGAAGTCCTTTTTAACCCTAGAACTGCGAAGTTGCGGCAGACTGAGAGGTGGCAACCCTAGTTTTTCCAGTTCTTTAAATTGGTCTCCTACAGGTGGCACCTCATTTAGGTGGGGCTAACAAGCACAACCAATCCACACAAAATCCAGAACCACATCAACCGCCTCCCATCCATCCTCCGCACCCTAACCGCCCACGCACACATCAAAAGTTCGCCCGCTCTCATACACCCTCATGCACACATGCAGACGCACACACACACATATTGCATTAAAAAAATTTTTAAAATAAGTTTATATATCTTTATTTTTATTGTTTTACTAAAAATCTACCTATATCTAAGCTGTTAAGTTTAGCATAACATTAATTAATGTACACTAAGATTGGGGAAGCCACTGCAACATGTACCACAGCTTGCTCTCACATGCTGCAGGGATTTCATTGATGTATTGTAACTGTTATGTGTCAAATAAACGTTTATTATTATTATTATTATCTTCCCAAGCAGATAGGTGGAAAAAATGGTACTATAAATCATCATGGTAAAGTTACTTGCGGCAAGATTTTGCTAGGCAACCTAGCGGCGTTGTATGAACCCCTGTACAAACGTTCACTTAAATCAAATTTCGTTTACCAAACAAATAGGTGAATAAATTTACGGTCGGATCTTGGTCTTATAATGACATTGGCCGTGAACTTATACAACATGCGCCAATAATAAGAGCTGGAGCTGTCCTGTTGTCAAGGATAAACATTCGATCAATTGTCGCTAATATCTGTTATTATTTCCATCAAGTAGATCTAGATTTACTACACGAGCGCAAGAGCAGCGCGACATGTGCATACAATCGAATATACATTCATACTATCTAAACTATTCTAAAACTGTAACAGAAGTGTGTCTATACATTGAAGATATTTATATGAAAAAGATTCCGATATGGTTTACCACTTTTAATTTTTAGGGTTCCGTACCCAAAGGGTGACAACGGGACCCTATTATTAAGCTTACGTTGTCCGTCCGTCCGTCCTACCTTTAGGGCTATAATTTTTGAACCGTTATAGCTAGACAGTTGAAGTTCAAAATAATATACCCCATGTCACTATCACGATTTTTACAAATCCAATGACACCTCATACGTTAAAATCCATCAAGCCGTTTGGGCTGTAGGCCGTGCCAAAGAAATGGACATATAAACATACATACATACGCTCGAAAAACATAACCCTCCTTCTGGCGCAGTCGGGTAAATATGCGTTATTACGGCGGATTAGTTAATACATAATAAAATTTGCAAAAAGTTAAAAATTAAGGGGGGTTCTCAACAAGAAACTAGTTGTTATCAACGTTTTTTTTTCTCACTCTATCGTAAAAACGGTAATACATACAAGCGTCAAACTTGGTGTGATTATAGAGCAAACTTTACAATATAACAACTAATAATAAAAACCCGTCAAGAGTGAGTCCAGAGCCGTTAAAGAAATTATAAAAAAAAAATTGATGCAAACCATAGACAAACAGCACTTTTTACTACCTGTTTCAAGGCAAATAAATGATATTACTATTACTACTATTAATGTGACAGGTTTATGAGTAATTTTAACATTGCCGACCGACTCGTACCAATGAGTTTTTCGGAATTTATTTACGATTTGTAACACCACTGGCTTTTCGGTGAAGGAAAACATCGTGAGGAAACCTGCATGCTTCAATTTCGAGGCATGTATTGTACCCATTGTCCATTATAAGTGGCGACGGGCTCACCCCCCGTCACACTAGACAGAGTTTCAGTACTACTGGTGAAACGTGGATGTTCTGAGGTTTCAGAATATCTCTGACTACCCCCTCGGGGAATATAGTCGTGAGCATATGCTATGCTTTAACATGGCCATCTATACTTCATTCCAAATAAGGACGAGATTTTCCGATTCTTACTTAGCTTTCTGGCCAATACTGATTACCAAATGTTATTAATTTATTGGATACATACACTATCCGAAATATCTTGGACGCTACTACAGCTGTTCTAAGAAAAAGTGAGAGGAAGTGTTTCAAATCTGTTTCTGTAATGCAAAATGGCCTTCAAATTTCGTTGCTATTTTGAATGGAGTATAGTGATTTTTCGATTTACTAGTATTGGAAAACGCCTCATTGTTATCGGGCACAGACGTTCCGTTGGGTAGCTAAATAAAGCAATCGTTTTGATATAGGTACAATCAATATCCAAACACCGTAGAATCCGATTCGCAGTCTAGTGTACCTATAGCTTACATAAGAAAATGCTATCAATCAACCCCACCTAAAAGCTACAAGCAAATACATCTATCTACATTGCAACAAGCACAAGTAACGAGTAAACATTACAAAACTAAGCTCAAACGAGTGACATTAGCGTACAAACAGCCACAACTATCTCAATAAGGATCGGCGTGACATGTCCAGCCGGGCTATACTACTGCAACCATAATGGAGGCTTGCGCGTGACACAGATAGCACTGTCCATACACGGCCGGCCATATGGTCGCCTCGCGGGCAGGCTGCTAGGTGTACCTACAGGGTTTCATAACCACAGGATGAAACATCAATCATCATCATCAGCCTATACAGGTTGTAAGGAAAATTATCATTAACCTATAAACCACATACTTTACCCATCAAACTAGTCAAATGCTATACAATATCTACTCGATTCAAACGTATGGGACAGCTGATATTTCTTTTTGTTCTGACAGGTTTGCTCCCATAGTAAAAGTTGTTCAGTTTGATGGTTAGAGTATGTGGTTTAAAGGTTAATGATACTTTTCCTTACACCCTGTCCTGTATAGGGTCCTTCTTAATAAGCTGAAACTTTTTTAAGGGGATGATCAGACCATCAAACTGAACAACTTTCCCTATGGCACCGATATTTAAATTGCGAAAAAAAAAATCCGCTCTTTCATACAAAACTGCAGTACCGTCTCGATATCAAATGTCCCATACATTTGAGGTCGAGACGGTAGCAGCACATTTTTTTTTATATTTTCTCTTCGTTGGCTCCATATTACTAGGGTGATTTGTTACAACCTGTATATAGGTCTCACTGCAGGGCACAGGCATACCCTCAAGGACTGTACTGTACGAAGTACGCATTTTCCAGCTCCGCCCCGATGCGATCCGTCGAAATATGCGCTTACGTTTAGAGTTTCTACATCCGCAACCCGGTTTCTCGTTCCATCAGATTCGGTACGTCAAGGACAAGAGAGTAATTGTGTGTGCATGCCTCTCCTGTGTGTACAGAAACATTTTTTGCCAATTCTATATTTGGAAAGTTATTAACTTTTATGATACAGACTGCAAGTCGCTATAATTAACAATACTAAAGCTTTATTAACCATCAACAATTTACAGCAAATTCTAAGTAAGTAGTACATAACAAAAATGAGATCTAAACATTTAACCCATAAGGTCCAAAACATCACAGCACGTATCTTTCTATAAACTCCTCGGTGACCTCCAGCTGCCTATCCTTGTACACGTGGTTTTCCAAGCAGTGCTCCAGCACGGGATATGATCTATCCTCGTTGCAGTACTTTATGAACGTCTGAGGATCATCGAAGTGTCTCTGCGCCGCCTTCGGGTCCATCAAGACGTAAGGAAATATACCTATAGCTTCAAACATAGCGAACATGCGACTGCGCTCGCACCAACGGAGATATTCCTCCAAATCGTAGTTCATTTGGTTTAATCGTTTCTTCGAGAGTTCGTCTAAAGATTCTGTGAAGATCGTGTAGTAGTGCAGTAGGATTTCTTTCTCGTGTGCTTCGCGGAATTTTCTAGACGTGCATAAGTATAGGAATATCATAACGTCGAAGGCTGGAGGTCCGTAGCGTAAGCACTGGTAGTCAATGAGCAGAGCATTGGTGGGAACACCGTTCTCAGACTTAAACATAATATTATTAATCCACAAGTCCTTATGAATAGCCACGTTTAACGTGTCCTCACGGTCCGTCAAACTGGCACACGCCTCCAAATACAACTTAGCCAATTTCTTTTCCAAATCCGTTATTTTGCCTTTATACTTATCGGAGAAATTTTCAATGAAGTTAGCGGAGAGTTTGGCGCACGCGGCGAGCCAGGGCGAGTCCTTGAACGTAGGATCGTCCATGACGTGGCCGTAGTCGTCTAGAAGATTGTACGGCTCGTTAGAGGCGAGGGATTTCCTGGTGACGAGGTTGGTGTAGGCGGCGTGGAAGCGCGCGACGGAGGCGGCGACCAGCAGCGCGTGCGGCGCGTCCAGCGTGGCGAGGTGCGGCCGCGACGCGTACCCGGGCGACACGTCCGGCATCACCAGGCATCTGTCCGAGTATATGTATGCTGATGTACGCCACGGGTGAGCTCCTGTTGGCGGATGAAAGGGGTTACAATAGGAGCTCGAGTTAGTTCTTATTGATTTGGATGATTATCAATCTAAACTTTATTACGCACAACAATTCTACAGAATAATTAATACTGAATAGGTGCATACTAGGTGAATTTTTAGACACTTTTTAGGGGTGTATCAGACTATAAAACTGAACAACTTTTCTGACAACTGAAATCGCAAAAAAACTGTCTGTTGGTCCATGCCAAACTTCAATGCCTACTCGACTGAAATATGTGAATCAACGGATTTAATTTTACATTTCACGTTTGCTACTACAGTAAAAGTCACTCAGTATAAAGCGGCCTCATAGCTGAACTGCGATAATATCTATGCAACCTAGAAGTTCTTGAAGTTCGGGTCACACTTTTCGCCTTTGATGGCAATCACTGTTTTCTTGCTATAATTTCTATATGAAAGTATTTTACGTTATTCTTGTATGTTAGGAATTTACTCAAATATTTTTACGTTTCAAAATAATAAATAACTATTTACTGAACCAAATAAATAAACAATTTCCTTAACTCACCGTCATCACCTCCCATTTCTTCAAACAGCTTGAACATAACAACTTCTCTCCTATAATAATTCCCTTCTTCTATAAAATCCGCCTTGTCCTTATTCTGCAGCGGAATACTCTTCACAAACAACCTCACGGATCTCTTGCAGCCATCCAATTGGACATGCAGGGTGACCCTGAAGTGGTCTCCAAGGAAGCCGGTCAGCCCGTCAGCAGCAGGTCTTATGTCGCACCCCTCCAGCCTCCATTCTCGACCATCTAAAGCCTGCTGCAGCACTCGGTGGACCTGCTTCTCGGTCATCAGGTCCTGAAGATGCACTTCCCCCACCATGTTTATGACTGCACTTGAGCAATTTGTGGAAGCAATTGCGTTTTATACTTGATCGTATCTTGAATTGATAATAATTGTTGTGCTATTGTGAACGCTATGGAGTCGTGATAAGAGTTAAACGGTTGTATTTGTCTATTAAGACAAATTTGAGTCCGTTTAGGACGTAATATAAATTATTTCGTGTTGTGTTGGTTCAAGGCTTAGTTATTGATATTGTGCGTTCATTGTTCTGCGAACAAGGTGACTTTTGTGATCAAACAGACAAACAGACGCTCTGACAAACTTTACATCTCGTCTGTCACATCACTTCTCATTAACATCGGACACCCATAAGATGCACGGTCGGCAATGAAAGTTGATTAACATTTGGACCTTATTCTTATACAAATAAGTTAAATAGTTTAAAAAAACTAAAAACACGCTTTTGTTAGTAAAACGTACAAAAGACTCGTCGAAACAAACCAAATGAGCCCAAACTCGAGGGGTGTACTAGTAGCCATTGAAGAGTTCCAGTACCTATCTCCTGGTTCCATCTTCAAATCAGCTCGGTGGTGCCAAATTATTGTATTGTATTGTCATCCGAATGACATACGCTTGCAAAGATTCAAAATGATACGTCAAATAGAAGTAGGTTAAAATCAAAGAGATTATACCTAATAGAGTGAGCCATACCAATTGTAAAGTGTCCACTTTGTTTGAGTGTGTGGTGTCAAGTAGTATGGACAAAATGCACCAAGTGACATATGGCCTTATGTTTACGGTCACTTTTCACACACACTAGCTCAAAAAAAAGTGGACAACCGCATAAACAAATATCTATAGTTCCATCTCCTTCTACTATTAAAGGTACGTCATAAGACAAAAGAGACTAACTACAATCGTAAATTTATGCGGACTCTATGGAGATCCTTCCTCTGAGGTTAAAATCAACCTAGATTTTTTTACATACTTAATGTGGTACAAATAAAAAAACTTACTTATTCGATCCTGATATTAGGAATAGTTATGATTAGAATAAGCTAAGAATAAGATCATAATTTCTTACTTATAAACTCGTAACTACGTTGGTGGCAACGTCGCGGTTCATAGATAAACTTGAGAAAACAGAAATTTGTCTATGATACAGAACAGTTACACCGACGTTATACTAGGTTTAAGTTATTAGTAGACATTTTGCTTATTCTTAGTTTATTCTTGGTATAACATTTTATACCACGTTTATTTGTACCACAGTTAGTTACATACCTACAGGTGAAGCTATTATAATTATTATGTGCTGGGCTATTGCAAGCAAGGGTCGTTATGTAACACTGCGACCATTTCTGGTCTATTGTGTTCGCCCCAACCTCACCCATATTTTACACATACATCCGAACTATATTTTTTTCATTGTCGGGTATGCAGGTTTCCTCACGATGTTTTCCTTCGCCGCCGAGCTACTGCTAATGACAAATACAACCGTACATAAATTCCGTAGAACTTAGTGGTACAGGCCAGGAATCGAACCGCCGCCTCATGATTGAGTCGCTAGCTCTCTTCCTTATGGACTATCATCGCTCTTTCTGCGCAAGATGTGAAGCTAATTATAAGAGTGTTAATGATAACGGTAACAAAATTTCATCAACTTTCGTTGCCAACTTTACCTACAGGGAATCCCTTAATCTTTTATATCTTATCGTGTGGTATCCGGCTGGACTATGGTAAACATCTCTGATATTCACTGTGTGGCTACCAACCGATTAGTCACAAACTCAGTTGGGAGACTGTTCAGTTGGTGAAACTGACCAGAGAACTCCCAACCCAACCTCAGATCTTATCGGTTTCCATCATATTCAGGAAGGTAAGGGCTCACACTTATAAAACCTGCGTACCCGACTGTTTTTAACCCACGACGCAAAAAGAGGGGTGTTATAAGTTTGACGCCTATGTCGATCTGTCTGTCTGTTTGTTTGTCTGTCTGTCGGTCCGTCTGTGGCATCGTAGCTCCCAAACGGGTGGACCGATTTCGATGCGGTATTTTTAAATAGAAACCAAATTTTTCCGACAGTGTTCTTAGATTTGTTTCATGAAAATCGGTTCAGTAGTTTACATGTAACTTTAAAAATTATGAAATGACATTAAATTACAAATTTAAAACCCCCAACGCCAAAAACAAACATTTAAAAAGTAAAATATAACTCGTATTTTTGATGTAAGCAAATGTATGTTTTACTTCTTAACTCTCTTTAAGATATTTTGGGTCAATTTAAAAAAAAAACAATGGTCTATTCATAGCGGTCCCCTACGCATTAATTGAACTAAAATATCTTAAACAGAGTTGAGAAGTAAAACATACATTTGTATACATCAAAAATAATAGGGGACTCAATAATATTTAACTTTTTAAATGGTTTTTTGAGCCGTAAGTCGAAATCATCTGACACACGATAAAATAAAAAATAATTAATATAAGTAGCAAATTTTCTTACATTCGCAGATTAGCGTGGAAGAACTGGTCTTACTCCTTTACTTTAAGGTTCAAACTAGAGTAATAAATATGGGATAGTTTTTGTAATACAGTTCCTATTGTAGTGAGGATGTGTAATAAAATGTTACAAGTGTACAATATAAACTTTTATTGTTTTAAAACTATATATTTGACATATCTACCTACTATAAGTATAACATATAAAATATATACAACTAAAACATTTGTCATGTAAAGCTTATAAATGGAAGTATATTTTACGTCGGGAAGACACGATTACAAGATATAATAATAAACTAACTACAATTATACATTAACCCTATGTACTTAGTTTAATAATAAAGGCACTTACTGGCAAGATTCTTAGGGCTGCCTTAGACCTTTGAAAAAGCAACGAATTTGAACTCTATCTGAATAAATGTGAGACATGACTATGTTCAGATTTAAATAAGTATTTGTAAGTACCTAAACTCCATTCAAAATAGCAACGAAAATTTAAGGCAATTTTTAATTACAGAAACAGTGATTTGAATCACCTACGCTCACTTATACTTAAAACAGCTTTAGTAACGTCCAAGATACGTCAGATAGTACATCTTTCTGATAAATAAATTATAATTGCTTATCAGAATTGGCCAGAAAGCTAAATAGGAATCGGAAAATCTCGTCGTCCTTATTTGGAATGAAGTATACTTATCAAGCAATTAAGATGTAGTTTTGAGGAATATGCATAGATGCACATAGATTCTGCTTTATGTTTTAATTAGATGGCAATATGTTCGGCGAGACGACCGGACGCCAGACATCTTCAAAGAGTTGTCGTCGCGATTGGTCGAAGTGTCCGGCGACCGAAGGGCTGGCGCTTAACTCGGCTAACGCATATCGATTGACATCCAGCGAGGTAATGCCGCCAGCGTCGTCGGCACTCTTCCGCAAGACGGCAGCCTAGAGCACATCTTCTATTTAGCATAAGCAGAGTAGAAGATGTGCTTGACGGAGCCTCATTCTGCTTTTCTGTTTATTTTACATATTTTGATTATTTAAATTAATTTTGTAGTGTTTATGTTTATGTACACACGGCGACATATCAAGCTATACAAAACCAAAATAAACTGACCGCGCGAAGTTCAAGTAACGTACAGCGTCACGCGGCCTGTTTATGTTGGTTTTGTATAGCTTGATGTGTCGCCGTGTGTACCTATATATATTACCTATATATAGTACCTATATATATTGTAAATATTGTAAATAAACCTTTTTTTGATGGCAATATTATACGTATAATTTTTTCATGCATTTTTTTTTCAATCTCTGTATATTATTTCAGTGGTCTGCGCGTACGAAGTCGCGGGCATAGCTACTTTAAAATAAGACCCTACCATCTCACTATAGGAATGTTTCAGGAAGTCAAGCAGTCCTGAAGAAAGGGCACAGGTTTGACGAACTCTCCACCGACAAGAGCAGATGATGATATCAATGCGGAGAAAATGAGACAAGATAATGATAGTATCTATGTTCAACAGTGGGCGATGACAGGCTGATGATGACGGAATGGTATGAGTTCTTATGTTGATTTTTTTCAGATCCAAAACAACCCTTTAAAAACTTACTACTAAACTAATATTGAGATATACTAAATACTGTATTTTCAAAAGATCTTTTAGTGTGACATTAATAGTTATCAAATACTATAATAGATCTAAATTGTATAATAATATAAAACATTTATAATGTTTGAACAAAGTGCATCAGTCTATGAAGAGTACACAATAGCTACCGTAACGTTATTGTTTGTTCATGTTATAATATAATTAGTACACAACTTAATATTTGACGTGCAAATAAAAGATACAAAGGAAGACAATGATTGCGTCACAATTAGACAACTTTCAATTGGAAGACACATTAAAATCTAAAACATATTTGCACAGGCCGCGTCTCACACCGGATTGAAACACTTAAAAGTGTAGAAAGCTTCTATTCAGCCTTTATTCAGCTACACATACCATGCTATGAATCGTCCCTCACGGCACCACAACGCAATTTTGATATGTTAAGGCTACGTAAAGCTAGTTTTGCTAAAAGTAACAATCCGCATAGTAGTTATTTTCAGTTAGGTATTTGAGTTTGAAGGTTTAAAATATGATCATCACAACATTTTTAAATAATTATGTGAGAAGCCGGGAAAATTAGCTTGCTCAAAGCTGTATTATGGTGCCTGCACACAGTGTCAGCGCAGAACGCGTCGAACTTGGAATTAGTATGACGAATCGTCCGAACTGAATTTTTCATACTCTAGGCAGGTAGCGGAGACCGGCTGACGAAGGCCCAGAATAGTTTAGTGACGCGCTTTGATAGCGGCGTATATTCAGCAGTGGACGCTAGCATGCTGATGATCATGATATCATGAACAAAACAGCAGAGTAATAAAACACTTATGCATAAAACTTAACAGGAATGAATGTTTTTGACTCTATTTACGTATTTAGCATATGCTCATTCCCCGATTGGGTATTCAGAGATATACTGAAAACTCTGAACATTCACGTTTTTAAATACCTACTAGTTTATAGAATGCTTAGCCTCAATAATAGCTAAATGACCAAAAGGTACCTAAATCTAAATCTTAGTTCTAAAACGGATTTAAAACAGAAACCCGTATAAAAGCTGGCACTAACTAGTGAAATGATCTTTGTATGTAGCTTACGATTTGAGACGTTTCTGCCTCATTAGATCTAACTTGTTCTCAGTTGGTAAAACTAGAAAATCCTTTATCGCCAACAGGCAATAGTCCGTCAGCCATTGGGCCCGTGACGACCCACTTTTCCAACGTTATCTATTCTCTAAATAAAATATAGCTGTCATGCTCACACTTTAAAAAGTTACGTTTAAATAATAGCTTCATCTCTTCAAACATTCGAGCTATTGTTGTTTCCAACCAATCTCATTTTGTATACGCGCGTTACATTCAATAAATGCAGTAAAACTGACCTAGAATTTGCCTATTTAACGTAACTACTGTAATAAAATAACTTTTCCAACACACTCGCTCGTAAAGTTGCTTTTATCGCACCGGTTTTAGGTTCATATTGCAATTTATAAAACACGCGTACGTTTTACTTTACATTACCGCACTAGTGTGGTAATACCTGCGCGTGCATAACTATTTCACACACAGCCGCACGCAGCGGGAAGAAAAAAGAGTTGTTAAGAAATCTGGGAGCCATTTATTAACACCTTTTTGTGATATTTTACTTATTTTTTCCTCGCAAGTGTGTTGAAAAAGGTCGTATGAAACGCATGAGCGTCGGTCATTACAGTCTCGTCTCGTTTACAGCCCTAGCCTGCGGTTCGTGCTGCAATCCAGCCTCGACTGTAATGACCAACTTAGATCATTTGTATCGTAATGTACTATTAAAGTATGTATTCAACTTCGTGTCTTATAATTTTTAAATTGTTCGATTTTTATATTCGATCATTCGTAATCACATTTCATAATCATTGAATGATTACACGGACGACAATAAACTATAAAATTGTTCTACAGTATATATAATCATAGATTTAATATTTCCTAGCGTATAGGCATCTGTTTCAAAACGTGTAAAAATCACTCGGGGAGTATATCTATCTCACTCTAGCATACATATCTTCGTATGCTTTCTCTCTTTCGAATTCGCAACCCGAGTGATTTCAACTCACCCTAGATTGGCAATTGCAAAGTATATGAGTGTGTTGGAGCGAGACGAACAGATATCGATTTTACGAATACGCTATCTATCTGCCCGGCTCCAGGGCCCTAGACAAAGTATCTTTCCATTAGCGTTAACGACAGTAGATAACATAAAAATGTAAGGACTTGACATATGGTGACGAAAGCAAACGTCAAAATGTTTCGATCGCTAATGTCAAATGCATACATTCTATCATTTCTACTAGCGTCTACGCCAATAGAAATGTCACTTTGTCTATAGGCCCAGTTGCGTATTAGATCTCGTCACCCAATCTATACGCTAGTATCTAATAATCAACCAATTTGTAAAGTTAGGCTTAGAACCATATCACAACAAATTTTTTACTTACATTTTATAGAAGGTTTTCACAGGTTACAACTTTTTACTGCCGAAACGTAATCTTTGTTATGCAAACAATTTATTTCCTGTTGTCTGGTATTAAGGCAGTCCATGGATTAATTACGTTAATTCATGTGATTGCAACAAGGTTCTAAGGTGGCCTACGTTAAAAATTGGTTCACTGTACACACAGCGACACATTAAGCTATACAAAACCAAAATAAACTGGCCGCGCGTAGGTCGACTAACATATAACGTCGCGCGGCCAGCTTATGATGGTTTTGTATAGCTTGATGTGAACATGAAAAATCTATGGTACAATCAACACTATATACTACGCACTACTGGCCTCTATCTACTTCTATAATTAATGTCTTTTACAATCATTGAGAGAATTTACTACATTAAAGCCTGACCAGGCGCCGTAGCATGTTACGCGTGATACGGCTATATCACGCCTATTATCTCGTTCGTTCGCACGCAAATAGAAATAGAGCGAAGGCGTGACAGCGCTGTATCACGCTGCCATACTACGGCGGCTGGTATTTAAAATCATCGATATATTGTAAAAAGAAATAGTGAATTAATGAAATGCCATAATTTCTTGTTTTGCAATACTTCGGCGGGCTTAAAATTTGCTAAAAACTACCCTCATATCATATCATACCTATGATTATTTGCTGGTGTGTGTGGACTTTCGCAGGTGGGGCTTCAAGACGTGGATCTTTCACGTCTTCAATATTAGACTTGCAGCGGCGTACCTTAAATTAATTGATAAGGAAATTCATTATTTGCGTGTTACACAAATGCGTGGTGTGATTCCAGTTTGACATAATTTCTATAGCAAAACTTTTTAGATTGTGAGGTTCAAAAAGGGGTACAATTTTTTTGAATACATCTATTTTTGTGTTTGATTGGAGATCGCATTATTAGGATAACTTGAAGTTTAAAAGTTACAGTTTGCACGCACCCATAGACATGCATGTGGAGGGCGGCAGGTACGTTAGATCGCGGAATGTCATTCCTGCCTCACATCAGTCTGTATCCGGTCCTGAACAAGCGTTCTAAATTGTCACTTAGGAATAAGTTGACAATTTACAAAACTTGCATTAGGCCGATATTTACGTACGCAGGAGTGGTATTCGCACACGCCGCCCCGACTCATATCAATACATTGGAGACTATCCAAAATAGATTCCATACATATCCACATACCATTGTGTATACAATAAGCCCAAAAAGCGCCGGCCTCGGAACGTCCTGAACGATCGGGACGACGCGATCACGGTCGCCATGATGTCGGTCGTACACCCTCGACTCACCAACACTAATTCACACAACACGATCACCGCCGACGGTAACACAATCATAGCTATGTTGCGTCGTCGTCGTAATACTCGTAATCCCCATCGCTGCCGCGGGGGACAGTCGCGATCTCTGCCCACTTATTTTTCTTCTGGCGTCTACAGACGCTACGGGCACATCGCTGGCCGTTTCTCACCGATCCCCGCTACCCAACCCGTCGCTTAGCCCCAGCAACGCCCATTGCCGAGGTCCGCAGGGGGCAGGTAGTGTGTGAGTACCTCGGTGCTGGTGCATGAGGCGGCGCAGCGCGGCGAGGGAGCGCTGTAGCAGGGCGCGGGGGCAGGCGGGGGGCAGGTAGTGTGTGAGTACCTCGGTGCTGGTGCATGAGGCGGCGCAGCGCAGCGAGGGAGCGCTGCAGCAGGGCGCGGGGGCAGGCGGGGGGCAGGTAGTGTGTGAGTACCTCGGTGCTGGTGCATGAGGCGGCGCAGCGCGGCGAGGGAGCGCTGTAGCAGGGCGCGGGGGCAGGCGGGGGGCAGGTAGTGTGTGAGTACCTCGGTGCTGGTGCATGAGGCGGCGCAGCGCAGCGAGGGAGCGCTGCAGCAGGGCGCGGGGGCAGGCGGGGGGCAGGTAGTGTGTGAGTACCTCGGTGCTGGTGCATGAGGCGGCGCAGCGCGGCGAGGGAGCGCTGTAGCAGGGCGCGGGGGCAGGCGGGGGGCAGGTAGTGTGTGAGTACCTCGGTGCTGGTGCATGAGGCGGCGCAGCGCGGCGAGGGAGCGCTGCAGCAGGGCGCGGGGGCAGGCGGGGGGCAGGTAGTGTGTGAGTACCTCGGTGCTGGTGCATGAGGCGGCGCAGCGCGGCGAGGGAGCGCTGTAGCAGGGCGCGGGGGCAGGCGGGGGGCAGGTAGTGTGTGAGTACCTCGGTGCTGGTGCATGAGGCGGCGCAGCGCGGCGAGGGAGCGCTGCAGCAGGGCGCGGGGGCAGGCGGGGGGCAGGTAGTGTGTGAGTACCTCGGTGCTGGTGCATGAGGCGGCGCAGCGCAGCGAGGGAGCGCTGTAGCAGGGCGCGGGGGCAGGCGGGGGGCAGGTAGTGTGTGAGTACCTCGGTGCTGGTGCATGAGGCGGCGCAGCGCGGCGAGGGAGCGCTGTAGCAGGGCGCGGGGGCAGGCGGGGGGCAGGTAGTGTGTGAGTACCTCGGTGCTGGTGCATGAGGCGGCGCAGCGCGGCGAGGGAGCGCTGTAGCAGGGCGCGGGGGCAGGCGGGGGGCAGGTAGTGTGTGAGTACCTCGGTGCTGGTGCATGAGGCGGCGCAGCGCAGCGAGGGAGCGCTGCAGCAGGGCGCGGGGGCAGGCGGGGGGCAGGTAGTGTGTGAGTACCTCGGTGCTGGTGCATGAGGCGGCGCAGCGCGGCGAGGGAGCGCTGTAGCAGGGCGCGGGGGCAGGCGGGGGGCAGGTAGTGTGTGAGTACCTCGGTGCTGGTGCATGAGGCGGCGCAGCGCAGCGAGGGAGCGCTGCAGCAGGGCGCGGGGGCAGGCGGGGGGCAGGTAGTGTGTGAGTACCTCGGTGCTGGTGCATGAGGCGGCGCAGCGCAGCGAGGGAGCGCTGCAGCAGGGCGCGGGGGCAGGCGGGGGGCAGGTAGTGTGTGAGTACCTCGGTGCTGGTGCATGAGGCGGCGCAGCGCGGCGAGGGAGCGCTGTAGCAGGGCGCGGGGGCAGGCGGGGGGCAGGTAGTGTGTGAGTACCTCGGTGCTGGTGCATGAGGCGGCGCAGCGCAGCGAGGGAGCGCTGCAGCAGGGCGCGGGGGCAGGCGGGGGGCAGGTAGTGTGTGAGTACCTCGGTGCTGGTGCATGAGGCGGCGCAGCGCGGCGAGGGAGCGCTGCAGCAGGGCGCGGGGGCAGGCGGGGGGCAGGTAGTGTGTGAGTACCTCGGTGCTGGTGCATGAGGCGGCGCAGCGCGGCGAGGGAGCGCTGCAGCAGGGCGCGGGGGCAGGCGGGGGGCAGGTAGTGTGTGAGTACCTCGGTGCTGGTGCATGAGGCGGCGCAGCGCGGCGAGGGAGCGCTGCAGCAGGGCGCGGGGGCAGGCGGGGGGCAGGTAGTGTGTGAGTACCTCGGTGCTGGTGCATGAGGCGGCGCAGCGCGGCGAGGGAGCGCTGCAGCAGGGCGCGGGGGCAGGCGGGGGGCAGGTAGTGTGTGAGTACCTCGGTGCTGGTGCATGAGGCGGCGCAGCGCGGCGAGGGAGCGCTGCAGCAGGGCGCGGGGGCAGGCGGGGGGCAGGTAGTGTGTGAGTACCTCGGTGCTGGTGCATGAGGCGGCGCAGCGCGGCGAGGGAGCGCTGCAGCAGGGCGCGGGGGCAGGCGGGGGGCAGGTAGTGTGTGAGTACCTCGGTGCTGGTGCATGAGGCGGCGCAGCGCGGCGAGGGAGCGCTGCAGCAGGGCGCGGGGGCAGGCGGGGGGCAGGTAGTGTGTGAGTACCTCGGTGCTGGTGCATGAGGCGGCGCAGCGCGGCGAGGGAGCGCTGCAGCAGGGCGCGGGGGCAGGCGGGGGGCAGGTAGTGTGTGAGTACCTCGGTGCTGGTGCATGAGGCGGCGCAGCGCAGCGAGGGAGCGCTGCAGCAGGGCGCGGGGGCAGGCGGGGGGCAGGTAGTGTGTGAGTACCTCGGTGCTGGTGCATGAGGCGGCGCAGCGCGGCGAGGGAGCGCTGTAGCAGGGCGCGGGGGCAGGCGGGGGGCAGGTAGTGTGTGAGTACCTCGGTGCTGGTGCATGAGGCGGCGCAGCGCGGCGAGGGAGCGCTGCAGCAGGGCGCGGGGGCAGGCGGGGGGCAGGTAGTGTGTGAGTACCTCGGTGCTGGTGCATGAGGCGGCGCAGCGCGGCGAGGGAGCGCTGCAGCAGGGCGCGGGGGCAGGCGGGGGGCAGGTAGTGTGTGAGTACCTCGGTGCTGGTGCATGAGGCGGCGCAGCGCGGCGAGGGAGCGCTGCAGCAGGGCGCGGGGGCAGGCGGGGGGCAGGTAGTGGTCGGGGGCGGCGGGGGGCGGGGCGGGCAGGCCCCACGCGACCACGTGCTCGCGCCCCGTCGTTCGCGACGTGCTCACCACGAACAGCTGCCGCCGCTCCCACAGGCATCGCAGCGCCGACAGCACCTGCGTGCGCCGTCCGTGAAAGGTTAATACCGCATCAATGAGACAAGCATTTCTCTACACCAAGCACTTCCACAAGGCGATGGCTTACTAGTTTAGCCGCCCAAGGGCCACCCCTAAGGGGTCCGGACCTAGGCAATGGGCGTTGCTGGGACTACGCGGCGTAGGCATAGGGTAGTGGGGATCAGTGAGAAATCACACAAATACGATAGTCGTATACGATAGTGACGTCACAAGTTATTACTCATCGCATATAAGCTTAGAGCATACAAGTGACTTTTTAGACAAAAATTTGATGTGAAAAAAATTTCAAAGGCAGATAAGTTTGTTTTAATATTGTGCTACAGTTATAAATGAGGTACGAGTATCGTTGTAAATTGCTGAGTTTACCTTACAATAAAATCAATATTGTGATCCTAAAGCCCTCTCTGGGCCTATTTAAGGCCACCTTTTTTTTTTTTTTTTTTTTGAATGGCATATACAGTTTGCTCAGGGAGCATTTACTGCTTTTTACAGCGGGCTTTTGGGGGTGGCCTTACCAGTGACGGCGAAGCGCCCTGGTAGGTCACCGAACCAGTGATTTAAGCAACCTGCCCAAGGGGCACCCCAGGGGGGTACGGACCTCGGCAATGGGCGTTGCTGGGATTACGCGACGGGTTGGGAAGCGGGGATCGATGAGAACCGGCCAGCTATGTGCCGGTAGCGTCTGTAGACGCCAGATGAAGGAGTGGGCAGAGATCGCGACTGTCCCCCGCGGCGGCGATGGGGATTTCGAGTATTACGGCGACGACGCAACATGTCTATGATTGTGATCGTGTTACCGTCGGCGGTGGTCGTGTTGTGTGAGTTTGAGAGTCGTGACTGTACGGCCGCCATCATGGCGACCGTGATCACGTCGTCCGGATCGTTTAAGACGTTCCGAGGCCGACGCTTTTTGGGCTTATTGAATACGCAACGGTATGTGGCGTTAAATCTGACTAGCGGGTTAGAGTGACGTGGGAGGGCAGCGAAATAGTCCCTCACCATACATTTGAGGAGTTGCTTGATGGTAGGCAACTCTAAATCGATATTTAAGTTCTTGTTTCGTAAGAACCATGGCGCGCCAGTCGCGGTGCGCATGAATCTATTTTGAATAGTCTCCAATGTATGGATATGGGTCGGGGTTTAAGGTCACCTGGTGCGGTGAGTCGCAATGAACAAAATGGCGCCAGAGCCAAATGAGCACGCTGGCGAATGGCGAGAAGTTGACGAACAGGAGTTATCGTTTAATGTTCTATTTACGAGTATGATATCTAGGAAAATTACGACGGAAGCGGTCAATTAATGTGCTTTTGAGGCAAATATGCAGTAAAATCCAGCAAAGACTCTCACAAAAACCCAGAGAGGACGAAAGGGTCACAATAGAAATAAAAGGAAGTAGTGTCACCTGTCGTCCCAGCGGAGTGTCAGGCAGCAGCGTGTGCCGCGGGAACCCCACCGCGTAGTACGGCGCGCCCGGGACAGGGTGGTGAGATGACTGACGACCAGACTGGAAACTATAAAGTTACACTGCTTGAGTATTGACTACATGCGCCGAGGGAACAAATCGATCGTTGCCGTGGTCGAAACGTGAACTGTTTTTCGTCAAGATGTGCTGTTATTACTAACTCCAAATGGATCGAAAGACGGCTCTCGAGAGCCTGGATGTAGTCTGGAATTTTTTAAATTTGATTAGTACGTTTCACCTGTCACACTGTACGTATTGTACAGGTAGGTATATAGTGTGTGAATCTATGTTAATCCACACATTAAAGCAACACAACATCTCCAAAAGTTCAAAGCTAAAATTTTAGGTTTCTATGGAGTTTCTTGCGATTTCTTCTCCATGGCGATTTTACTTGTGAAACGGTGGTAAATGCCAGTGAAAGAAATAAAAAGAAAGTAATAAAAGTTAATGACTATACGGAGTTCTCACCTTTCATTTGACATCATTATCATCCACCTCAGTATTGTAACCGATACATGCAAGCGTCAAACATGGTGTGATTATAAGGGTTCCGTAAAAAACATTTTTTTTTTGTAAGTTAATTTATATTGTGTGGTACGGAACCCTCGGTGCGCGGTAGTCCGACTCGTACTTGGTAGCTTTTTTTAAAAGTGTTTATCTGATGTACTAACTTGTAAGTGACGAGTATGGTGGGCGTGTCGGGGTGTTGCGGCAGGCAGGAGGACTGCAGGCACCACGCCATGCTGCCGGCCGGCTGCTCGCCCGCGGGGGGCTCCGGCGCGGGGGGCAAGGCGTGGGGCACGGGGGGGCGCGAGTACATGCGTCCGCACACCTGACACTCTATGTACGGCTCCTCCTGCAACACATCCCCTATTATTATTATGCGCCGCGACGGCGCCGGCCGCCTCGAGGGGCCGCAGGCAGGCCGCGCACACCGAGCCCCACTGTGCTGTAGCTGTGTATGTGTATGTGTATGTGTATGTGTATGTGTATGTGTACAGTACGTACAGTGTGCAGCAGCAGGCGGCGCGCGAGGCAGGCCGCGTGCAGCATGTGCTGGCAGGGCGCGAGCGCCACCACGGCGCCGGCCGCCTCGAGGGGCCGCAGGCAGGCCGCGCACACCGAGCCCCACTGTGCTGTAGCTGTGTATGTGTATGTGTATGTGTACAGTACGTACAGTGTGCAGCAGCAGGCGGCGCGCGAGGCAGGCCGCGTGCAGCATGTGCTGGCAGGGCGCGAGCGCCACCACGGCGCCGGCCGCCTCGAGGGGCCGCAGGCAGGCCGCGCACACCGAGCCCCACTGTGCTGTAGCTGTGTATGTGTATGTGTACAGTACGTACAGTGTGCAGCAGCAGGCGGCGCGCGAGGCAGGCCGCGTGCAGCATGTGCTGGCAGGGCGCGAGCGCCACCACGGCGCCGGCCGCCTCGAGGGGCCGCAGGCAGGCCGCGCACACCGAGCCCCACTGTGCTGTAGCTGTGTATGTGTATGTGTATGTGTACAGTACGTACAGTGTGCAGCAGCAGGCGGCGCGCGAGGCAGGCCGCGTGCAGCATGTGCTGGCAGGGCGCGAGCGCCACCACGGCGCCGGCCGCCTCGAGGGGCCGCAGGCAGGCCGCGCACACCGAGCCCCACTGTGCTGTAGCTGTGTATGTGTATGTGTATGTGTACAGTACGTACAGTGTGCAGCAGCAGGCGGCGCGCGAGGCAGGCCGCGTGCAGCATGTGCTGGCAGGGCGCGAGCGCCACCACGGCGCCGGCCGCCTCGAGGGGCCGCAGGCAGGCCGCGCACACCGAGCCCCACTGTGCTGTAGCTGTGTATGTGTATGTGTATGTGTACAGTACGTACAGTGTGCAGCAGCAGGCGGCGCGCGAGGCAGGCCGCGTGCAGCATGTGCTGGCAGGGCGCGAGCGCCACCACGGCGCCGGCCGCCTCGAGGGGCCGCAGGCAGGCCGCGCACACCGAGCCCCACTGTGCTGTAGCTGTGTATGTGTATGTGTATGTGTATGTGTATGTGTACAGTACGTACAGTGTGCAGCAGCAGGCGGCGCGCGAGGCAGGCCGCGTGCAGCATGTGCTGGCAGGGCGCGAGCGCCACCACGGCGCCGGCCGCCTCGAGGGGCCGCAGGCAGGCCGCGCACACCGAGCCCCACTGTGCTGTAGCTGTGTATGTGTATGTGTATGTGTACAGTACGTACAGTGTGCAGCAGCAGGCGGCGCGCGAGGCAGGCCGCGTGCAGCATGTGCTGGCAGGGCGCGAGCGCCACCACGGCGCCGGCCGCCTCGAGGGGCCGCAGGCAGGCCGCGCACACCGAGCCCCACTGTGCTGTAGCTGTGTATGTGTATGTGTATGTGTATGTGTATGTGTACAGTACGTACAGTGTGCAGCAGCAGGCGGCGCGCGAGGCAGGCCGCGTGCAGCATGTGCTGGCAGGGCGCGAGCGCCACCACGGCGCCGGCCGCCTCGAGGGGCCGCAGGCAGGCCGCGCACACCGAGCCCCACTGTGCTGTAGCTGTGTATGTGTATGTGTATGTGTATGTGTATGTGTACAGTACGTACAGTGTGCAGCAGCAGGCGGCGCGCGAGGCAGGCCGCGTGCAGCATGTGCTGGCAGGGCGCGAGCGCCACCACGGCGCCGGCCGCCTCGAGGGGCCGCAGGCAGGCCGCGCACACCGAGCCCCACTGTGCTGTAGCTGTGTATGTGTATGTGTATGTGTATGTGTATGTGTACAGTACGTACAGTGTGCAGCAGCAGGCGGCGCGCGAGGCAGGCCGCGTGCAGCATGTGCTGGCAGGGCGCGAGCGCCACCACGGCGCCGGCCGCCTCGAGGGGCCGCAGGCAGGCCGCGCACACCGAGCCCCACTGTGCTGTAGCTGTGTATGTGTATGTGTATGTGTACAGTACGTACAGTGTGCAGCAGCAGGCGGCGCGCGAGGCAGGCCGCGTGCAGCATGTGCTGGCAGGGCGCGAGCGCCACCACGGCGCCGGCCGCCTCGAGGGGCCGCAGGCAGGCCGCGCACACCGAGCCCCACTGTGCTGTAGCTGTGTATGTGTATGTGTATGTGTACAGTACGTACAGTGTGCAGCAGCAGGCGGCGCGCGAGGCAGGCCGCGTGCAGCATGTGCTGGCAGGGCGCGAGCGCCACCACGGCGCCGGCCGCCTCGAGGGGCCGCAGGCAGGCCGCGCACACCGAGCCCCACTGTGCTGTAGCTGTGTATGTGTATGTGTATGTGTACAGTACGTACAGTGTGCAGCAGCAGGCGGCGCGCGAGGCAGGCCGCGTGCAGCATGTGCTGGCAGGGCGCGAGCGCCACCACGGCGCCGGCCGCCTCGAGGGGCCGCAGGCAGGCCGCGCACACCGAGCCCCACTGCGGCCGCGGCACCGCACGAGTCCAGCTGCAGCCGCTCAGCACACCAGTCACATCTGCGTTACATTACAACCTTATTATAGAATGCCTTTTTTATAAAATTAAAATAGCGAAAGATAGGTGACTAGCCTCTAGCGCATGGACCGCATAAATTGAGTCCCCGTCGCCTATTGACTTAGTAGCAATCCGAGCGGCATTCGCATGACACGCGTCCGTGATTTTAAATACATTTTTTTTTTATAATTGTTTATAAAATCACTAAGTAGGGTATTTTGATATTTCAGTAATTTTACTAAATGTATGGGAATTTAATTTTGCGTTTTCTGAGAGTTCTAATACCTCGAACTCGGTTGTCCCCATAGAAACTAAATTAGTCTTAGAATGTTCTTTATCAGTAAGAGATCACATGGGATAAAAAAAAGTTTTGTGAAAATTGCATGTTTTCTCGATGACTGTGAATTTTTTTCAAAATCTGTGAATGCAGAAGTAAAATGCTCCAAAAGGGTTAGTCTCCTTAGAACGTTTTCTTGTAGCTGTAATGCTTCTGGTAGCTGCCCTATGTGTCCCATCTTAACATTCCACCCTATATATTTTATGCAGTCGTCTCCCCTATTTTTTTTATAATATCTTTAACGGCTCTGGATACTAGTCCTTTTGAGCCATTCGTTATTTTTTCATTATATTCTTAATTTTGATGATGGGATGATAGATGACGATGAATCTGTGGTCGATTTCGTAAGCTCGCGCGTTGCCGCCAAAATGACAATGTACGAGTTAACTTGAACCGAAACGTATGTTCTGTTATCGTATTTATTTGAGATCCCTGTTACGACGGTCGCTTTACGCAACTTTTTGGTACACAACCCGCACGAAATTATGTCACAAATATCACTAAAAACAATTTTTTACGAATTTCAAATACGACGAAACACAGCAAGAGCAATCGCGCCAAGCAAACTCCGACTCCCCTATTCATTGACTAGTGTTGTGACAGGTCGCAACAGGTCCGGTCAGGTCCTGGTATACACGAATTACAGTGGCGGAGATATGCCTGAAATAAAAAATAAACAAAAGAGAGAACTCACCAATAATATTGTCATCGACATCGTCCTGGTCAATTTGCACGAGTTGATCGTGTCGGTCGCGTTGGTCGTGTCGGTCGTGCATGTCGCGTTGGTCGCGTTGTTCGTGTTGGTCGTGCGGCAGGCAGGGCGCGTCGAACACGTCGTCGCTGCCCGCGCTGCAGTTCAGGAGCTCGCCTACTGACCCTTGCTGCAGATGACATACTCGTAGTTAGGTTAGGACAGAAACAGGAGTGCTATTCTCTAAGCGTCACATCGCTGTCAAAAACATCGATGAGCTCACAAATGTAACATCCTTCTTGCATCCTTCAGATCTTCGAAGTTTTTATGTGAGTTTGATACATGACAGTACCTTAGCGAATGCCGTATTGACAGCTCGCTGATGTTTCCACGACGAATTTAAGGTCGTGACGATGTTCGCGCTAATTGCATTCCTGAATTGCGTGGGAGAAGAAAGATGTTCCATCCACATCTATGAATGCTTGGAACCGAAGGACATTATAGACGGGAATTACCCATGGTCATATTTATACTTCTGTGCATATTTACGATCAAAGTATGGGGATCGCAAAATGGCGCCGTTCAGTTCCAGTATATTTTACCATTTCCAATAAGTTGTTTGTTAAATAAACAAAGTGGATGTTCTAAAACACGGACCTGAAAAAAAGTTAAGATGGTCCAAAGGAAAACCTTTTTGGCTCTGTGGGGGTTATCCCCACATGTACATTTACTCGGCGGTTCCCTATTCGTTGGTAAACCGCCGAGTAAATGTACATGTGGGTGAACCCACAGCTCTATACAGAATGATCAAAAAATGTACGGTTTCAAAGTTATTCATCTTTGGAACGTGGATGTTCTGAGGATTCAGAATATCTCAGACTACCCCCTCGGGGTGTTATGTTGTGTTGCCAGTGATGATATATGGAACAGAGACGTGGTCGTTCACTTAAGGCCTCAGAAAAAGGCTGAAAGTCACTCAAAGGGCAATAGAGAGGGCTATGCTCGGAGTTTCCCTGCGAGATCGAATCGAAGAGCCAGAGTAGCTGACATAGCCCAAATAATTGCTAAACTAAAGTGGCAGTGGGCGGGGCACATTGCACGCAGAACCAATGCCGATGGGGCCGAAAAGTTCTAGAGTGGCGACGGCGTACTGGAAAGCGCAGCGTGGGTAGGCCAACACGGTGGACCGACGATCTGGTGAAGGCGGCGGGAACCCGTTGGATGAGGGCAGCGCAGGACCGGTCGTTATGGCGATCTTTGGGGGAGGCCTACGTCCAACAGTAGACGTCCATCGGCTGAGATGATGACTTCCTCGGGGAATATAGTCGTGAGCATATATAGTACCTGTAAGCTGTCCTTGCTCTCGTGGCTGAGGTAGGTGGAGACGGTGTCGACGCTGTGGCGGCGGCCCGACCGCGTGGAGCCGCTCTCCGTGTCCGTGTTCCGGTCCGCCTGCCTGTCCGGCTGCCGGTCCGGCGGCGACTGCGGCGCCGGCTGCTGGCTCGCCGGCGGCTTGCTGTGGCCTGTGGGGTGCACGTTTACTTTACAAATAGTACCGTCGCAGCTTACATACCACGTATACGATTACAATGAAGCTTCATTGTGAAGTACGAGACAACTTAAATACTGATGCAACACTCGTAATCAGTATCGCGTCGTAAGCTACGTGGTACGTAAGCTGCGACGGGCTACGTATACGTAGAATTTTTTTCTCAGTGTACGCGACCATTGAAGTGTTATGTAAAATAAACGTCATGAACCACGTGAGAGTAGGACGAGAACGAACGGGTGAAGAAGATAGCGATAGCGATTTATTAAACAAGTGTAGCGATATCACCACAATGGACAAGATTTTATTTATAGAAAAATATAAAATAGGTTAAAAATTCGAGATGTGTACGTATTTCCCCGATTTCATCTTTGATCGATCTAAGTTTAATTTACTTTTTCATTTTCTGATAAAACATCGGATGAATGGCTATAATACCTTGGCCGCAATGAAATGTGGCTCAAAGGACCAAAAAGGTTTACCGATTATTTATTACAACGACAACAAAAATACAAGACACAATGTGCACCTCGAAATATACGCAAGTAAGCGTCTCCAATACTAAACAGGTATTGCAGTAATTTTAGATCAAAGTAAAATTAATGGATAGGCCACGCGAACATTTCAAACCAGACAATTAAGGCAAAAGAAATGAATGGTATACTTCAAATTAGTTCCGAGATGACAGACAATTGTGCTAATGCCATTAATTTTACTTTGATCTAAGGCAGTAATAACCCAAAAATATCAGTCCGTAGCAGGGATATGAATATGATAGTATACTCACTGAATATGTTAAGGTTGTGCAGTATCTGCCTCGCGAGGCCGGGCTTGCGGTCGCGCGGGGACTCGCTGCGGCCGCGCGCGCGCCCCGCCGGCGCCGAGCGCGTCGACCGCACCGACTGCACCGACTGCACCGAGTGCACCGAGTGCACGCTCGAGCCCGTGTGCTGCTGCGGGATGTGGGGCCGCCGACCTGCGGGATGCCGACGCAACGAGCATAAACATTAGTCAAGTCACCGTCTAGTGCACGCAGCAGCGCGCGAGCGGGTAGTGTGTATATCAGTATCTAGTCACCGTCTAGTGCGGGCCTGGCGGGCGGGGCGGGCGGCACGCAGCAGCGCGCGAGCGGGTAGTGTGTATATCAGTATCTAGTCACCGTCTAGTGCGGGCCTGGCGGGCGGGCGGGGCGGGCGGCACGCAGCAGCGCGCGAGCGGGTAGTGTGTATATCAGTATCTAGTCACCGTCTAGTGCGGGCCTGGCCGGCGGGGCGGGGGGCGGGCGGCACGCAGCAGCGCGCGAGCGGGTAGTGTGTATATCAGTATCTAGTCACCGTCTAGTGCGGGCCTGGCGGGCGGGGCGGGCGGCACGCAGCAGCGCGCGAGCGGGTAGTGTGTATATCAGTATCTAGTCACCGTCTAGTGCGGGCCTGGCGGGCGGGGCGGGCGGCACGCAGCAGCGCGCGAGCGGGTAGTGTGTATATCAGTATCTAGTCACCGTCTAGTGCGGGCCTGGCGGGCGGGGCGGGCGGCACGCAGCAGCGCGCGAGCGGGTAGTGTGTATATCAGTATCTAGTCACCGTCTAGTGCGGGCCTGGCGGGCGGGGCGGGCGGCACGCAGCAGCGCGCGAGCGGGTAGTGTGTATATCAGTATCTAGTCACCGTCTAGTGCGGGCCTGGCGGGCGGGGCGGGGGGCGGGCGGCACGCAGCAGCGCGCGAGCGGGTAGTGTGTATATCAGTATCTAGTCACCGTCTAGTGCGGGCCTGGCGGGCGGGGCGGGCGGCACGCAGCAGCGCGCGAGCGGGTAGTGTGTATATCAGTATCTAGTCACCGTCTAGTGCGGGCCTGGCGGGCGGGGCGGGCGGCACGCAGCAGCGCGCGAGCGGGTAGTGTGTATATCAGTATCTAGTCACCGTCTAGTGCGGGCCTGGCGGGCGGGGCGGGCGGCACGCAGCAGCGCGCGAGCGGGTAGTGTGTATATCAGTATCTAGTCACCGTCTAGTGCGGGCCTGGCGGGCGGGGCGGGCGGCACGCAGCAGCGCGCGAGCGGGTAGTGTGTATATCAGTATCTAGTCACCGTCTAGTGCGGGCCTGGCGGGCGGGCGGGGCGGGCGGCACGCAGCAGCGCGCGAGCGGGTAGTGTGTATATCAGTATCTAGTCACCGTCTAGTGCGGGCCTGGCGGGCGGGGCGGGGGCGGGCGGCACGCAGCAGCGCGCGAGCGGGTAGTGTGTATATCAGTATCTAGTCACCGTCTAGTGCGGGCCTGGCGGGCGGGGCGGGCGGCACGCAGCAGCGCGCGAGCGGGTAGTGTGTATATCAGTATCTAGTCACCGTCTAGTGCGGGCCTGGCCGGCGGGGCGGGGGGCGGGCGGCACGCAGCAGCGCGCGAGCGGGTAGTGTGTATATCAGTATCTAGTCACCGTCTAGTGCGGGCCTGGCGGGCGGGGCGGGCGGCACGCAGCAGCGCGCGAGCGGGTAGTGTGTATATCAGTATCTAGTCACCGTCTAGTGCGGGCCTGGCGGGCGGGGCGGGCGGCACGCAGCAGCGCGCGAGCGGGTAGTGTGTATATCAGTATCTAGTCACCGTCTAGTGCGGGCCTGGCGGGCGGGGCGGGCGGCACGCAGCAGCGCGCGAGCGGGTAGTGTGTATATCAGTATCTAGTCACCGTCTAGTGCGGGCCTGGCGGGCGGGGCGGGCGGCACGCAGCAGCGCGCGAGCGGGTAGTGTGTATATCAGTATCTAGTCACCGTCTAGTGCGGGCCTGGCGGGCGGGGCGGGCGGCACGCAGCAGCGCGCGAGCGGGTAGTGTGTATATCAGTATCTAGTCACCGTCTAGTGCGGGCCTGGCGGGCGGGGCGGGCGGCACGCAGCAGCGCGCGAGCGGGTAGTGTGTATATCAGTATCTAGTCACCGTCTAGTGCGGGCCTGGCGGGCGGGGCGGGCGGCACGCAGCAGCGCGCGAGCGGGTAGTGTGTATATCAGTATCTAGTCACCGTCTAGTGCGGGCCTGGCGGGCGGGGGGCGGGCGGCACGCAGCAGCGCGCGAGCGGGTAGTGTGTATATCAGTATCTAGTCACCGTCTAGTGCGGGCCTGGCGGGCGGGGGCGGGCGGCACGCAGCAGCGCGCGAGCGGGTAGTGTGTATATCAGTATCTAGTCACCGTCTAGTGCGGGCCTGGCGGGCGGGGGCGGGCGGCACGCAGCAGCGCGCGAGCGGGTAGTGTGTATATCAGTATCTAGTCACCGTCTAGTGCGGGCCTGGCGGGCGGGGCGGGGGGCGGGCGGCACGCAGCAGCGCGCGAGCGGGTAGTGTGTATATCAGTATCTAGTCACCGTCTAGTGCGGGCCTGGCGGGCGGGGCGGGCGGCACGCAGCAGCGCGCGAGCGGGTAGTGTGTATATCAGTATCTAGTCACCGTCTAGTGCGGGCCTGGCGGGCGGGGCGGGCGGCACGCAGCAGCGCGCGAGCGGGTAGTGTGTATATCAGTATCTAGTCACCGTCTAGTGCGGGCCTGGCGGGCGGGGCGGGCGGCACGCAGCAGCGCGCGAGCGGGTAGTGTGTATATCAGTATCTAGTCACCGTCTAGTGCGGGCCTGGCGGGCGGGGCGGGCGGCACGCAGCAGCGCGCGAGCGGGTAGTGTGTATATCAGTATCTAGTCACCGTCTAGTGCGGGCCTGGCGGGCGGGGCGGGCGGCACGCAGCAGCGCGCGAGCGGGTAGTGTGTATATCAGTATCTAGTCACCGTCTAGTGCGGGCCTGGCGGGCGGGGCGGGCGGCACGCAGCAGCGCGCGAGCGGGTAGTGTGTATATCAGTATCTAGTCACCGTCTAGTGCGGGCCTGGCGGCGGCGGGGGCGGGCGGCACGCAGCAGCGCGCGAGCGGGTAGTGTGTATATCAGTATCTAGTCACCGTCTAGTGCGGGCCTGGCGGGCGGGGCGGGCGGCACGCAGCAGCGCGCGAGCGGGTAGTGTGTATATCAGTATCTAGTCACCGTCTAGTGCGGGCCTGGCGGGCGGGGCGGGGGGCGGGCGGCACGCAGCAGCGCGCGAGCGGGTAGTGTGTATATCAGTATCTAGTCACCGTCTAGTGCGGGCCTGGCGGGCGGGGCGGGCGGCACGCAGCAGCGCGCGAGCGGGTAGTGTGTATATCAGTATCTAGTCACCGTCTAGTGCGGGCCTGGCGGGCGGGGGCGGGCGGCACGCAGCAGCGCGCGAGCGGGTAGTGTGTATATCAGTATCTAGTCACCGTCTAGTGCGGGCCTGGCGGGCGGGGCGGGCGGCACGCAGCAGCGCGCGAGCGGGTAGTGTGTATATCAGTATCTAGTCACCGTCTAGTGCGGGCCTGGCGGGCGGGGCGGGCGGCACGCAGCAGCGCGCGAGCGGGTAGTGTGTATATCAGTATCTAGTCACCGTCTAGTGCGGGCCTGGCGGGCGGGGGCGGGCGGCACGCAGCAGCGCGCGAGCGGGTAGTGTGTATATCAGTATCTAGTCACCGTCTAGTGCGGGCCTGGCGGCGGGGGCGGGCGGCACGCAGCAGCGCGCGAGCGGGTAGTGTGTATATCAGTATCTAGTCACCGTCTAGTGCGGGCCTGGCGGGCGGGGCGGGCGGCACGCAGCAGCGCGCGAGCGGGTAGTGTGTATATCAGTATCTAGTCACCGTCTAGTGCGGGCCTGGCGGGCGGGGCGGGCGGCACGCAGCAGCGCGCGAGCGGGTAGTGTGTATATCAGTATCTAGTCACCGTCTAGTGCGGGCCTGGCGGGCGGGGCGGGCGGCACGCAGCAGCGCGCGAGCGGGTAGTGTGTATATCAGTATCTAGTCACCGTCTAGTGCGGGCCTGGCGGGCGGGGCGGGCGGCACGCAGCAGCGCGCGAGCGGGTAGTGTGTATATCAGTATCTAGTCACCGTCTAGTGCGGGCCTGGCGGGCGGGGCGGGCGGCACGCAGCAGCGCGCGAGCGTGAGTAGCCTGCTGTATACTCAGCTATCTAGCTCACCGTCTAGTGCGGGCCCTGGCGGGCGGGGCGGGCGGCACGCAGCAGCGCGCGAGCGGGTAGTGTGTATATCACCGTATCTAGTCACGTCTAAGTGCGGGCCTGGCGGGCGGGGCGGGCGGCACGCAGCAG